>CAUHTR010005875.1:0-24048 GCA_959609185.1 Schmidtea polychroa | reverse complement strand
CTCTGACTGAATCTGTATTCACTGGTTCAATAATGGATTGTAAAGGTATTTTTCCTTTTAATTTCGCAACAAGTTTGGAAATCTTGGAAACAACTTTCGAATTACCTCCAATTTGGCCTGAAGTGACTGAATCACAATATTAGAGAGCTCAGCAGATCTGGAATGAGAATAATTGTAATAACTTGTTAGATTATATGATGATCTACTTGAAATTAGATGTCTTTCTTCTTGCGGACTTTTTTTCAACAATTTCGTTCTAGGAGTATTGCACACAATGGTTTAGATCCCTTAAATTTCTACGGTATTCCAGGAATGAGTTGGGCCTCTGCCTTGATGACATTGAAAGAACCAATTGAACTTCTTACTGATATGGAAATGTATAATTTCTATGAAGGAGGAATCAGAGGTGGGTTAACATTTGTTAACAAACATTATGTTAAAACCTCTGATGATACAGAATTGTTATATATCGATATTAACAATCTGTATGGTTGGGCTCTTAGCCAAAGTCTTCCTTTCGGTGATTTTAGTTGGGTAATTAATAATCTTGATTCGGTTTTGGATGAGTGTATGAGTACAAATATTGAAATGCTTCCATATGGTTACACTATGGAAGTTGATATCGATATTCCTGAAAGTATACATGAGTTTTTGGATAATTTCCCAGTGGCACCTGAAAAGATGTGTCCACCGGATTCGAAAGTTGAGAAGTTGATGCTCACGCATTATCCGAAGAAGAACTATGTTCTTCATTGGAGACTTCTCAAAATGTTTGTTTCTCTTGGTGTTAAGATTGTTAAGATTCATAGAGCTATAAGGTTTAAGCAGGCTATGATCTTTAAAGAGTACATCGATACAAACACTTCTCTGAGAGCTGATTCAACCAATAACCTAGATAAGAACTACTTTAAGCTTTTAAATAATAGTCTTTATGGAAAATCAGTGGAAAATCTTAAAAAACGGATGAATTTGAGATTATGTAATTCTGCTGAAAAAATGATTACATATTCTTCAAAGCTGTCTTTTAGAAAGTGTATCAAAATTGATGACAATCTGATTGCAGCACATCTGAATAAAGATTTGATTTGTTTAGATAGACCTAGTTATATAGGTCAAACAGTTCTAGATCTATCGAAATTAAGGATGTATCAGCTTCAGTATCTTGAATTAGCTAAATATCGAAATCAATTCAATTGTAAGATTGACATTGTTGCTGGCGACACTGACTCTTTCTTCCTTGAAATTAAGAATTGCAAGTTAAGTACACTTCTACCTGCAATGATTTCAGATAATCTTTTGGATACTTCCAATTATGACTCTAACCATCCATTGTATTCAAGAAATCTTGACTCAGTAATAGGTAAATTCAAAGATGAGAGTAAGGGACTTGGATATAAAGAATGGGTTTTCTTGAGACCAAAATGCTATAGTCTTTTAGGTGAAACTGAAAGTAATAAAGCAAAAGGAATTACTTTGAAAGAAACTGAGATAAAACATCTTTCTTATCTTGACTGTTATGAGAACAATAAAATCTTTTCTGTTCCTCAAACTCGAATAGGAACTCGAAATCATCAGTTGTTTACTTTTAAGAATTGTAAAATTGCGTTAAGTAACAACGATGATAAACGACACTGGGTTGGTAAAAATAAAAGTTTTGCATACGGGTATAATTTAGATGTCAACCAAGATGATGTAAACCAAGATGATGCCAACTATGAAGATGATCCAGAATTGATCGAGATTGATTTTAATGATGTTATGACATCAATATGGCGGATTGATCAAGCGAGAATTTCTCTTGGATTTTAGTGATCGAGATTGTATATGAAATAAATTTTTGTATTTTGAAAACTGTCTTTTTATTATTTAATTAAATTAATTTAACAATTATAGCTTTGGTTTGAGAATAAATCTGTTTGCTTCAAAAGTAATTTTATAAGTAATCGTAATAAGTAATGCCAACTATGAAGATGATCCAGAATTTCTCTTGGATTTTAATGATCGAGATTGTATATGAAATAAATTTTTGTATTTTGAAAACTGTCTTTTTATTATTTAATTAAATTAATTTAACAATTATAGCTTTGGTTTGAGAATAAATCTGTTTGCTTCAAAAGTAATTTTGTAAGTAATCGTGCTTTGATTTATATAAATTATTATTATTATTATTATTATTATTATTTTGTGAGACGGGTGGCTAAGTGGGAATTTACTTTTTGATTTTTTGTTTTGAAATTAGGTATGAGGTTCAATTCCAAGTATGGGCGACTTTTTTCAAAATTAATTTTTACATGTTATTTTTAATCGTGCTTTGATTGATATAATTATTATTATTATTAGTAAAATTATTATTTTTTATTATTATTATTATTAAAAATATTAATATTATAATCATAATTATTTTTTTTATTATTTTTATTATTAATATTATTTTAATATTATTATTTTGTTGGACGGGTGGGTAAGTGGGAATTTACTTTTTGATTTTTTGTTTTGAAATTAGGAATGAGGTTCAATTCCAAGTATGGGCGACTTTTTTCAAAAATTAATTTTTACATGTTATTTTTAATATAGATCGAATCAGCATGCTTTATTTGCTATAAATTGAAATTTTCATAAAAATCGGTTAATTATTTTTTACTTAAAGGTTCATAGTATTTTCTCACCTACTGGCATAAAATGCAGTAAACAATCATTAAATAATAATTGATATTAATTTTCAGACCATTTGGGAATTTATTTTATTATACTTTGTGATTTCATTAATTATTTTGTGTTGTACCCTTTAAATAACAATAGAAAAATTTCATCTATTGACCATTTTTAATATAAGGTATGCAAACGTTATGAAATGTATAAAACAAGGAAAATGATCCATTTATAATACATAGAAACTATTAGTAGTAGTAGTAGTAGTAGTAGCTGTCGCTGTCTTAGTCGTGGTCGTGGTCGTGGTCGTGGTCGTGGTCGTGGTCGTGGTCGTGGTCGTGGTTGTATTTTAGCATTGGTCGTACTCGGTTGTATGAATAGTACTGGATGTTCACATAGAGTAGTCAATAGTACTGGATCCTTATATAGACCACCAGTGTCCTTGATGTGTGTGTGTGTTTTTGTATGAATAGTACTGGATCCTCACATAGACTAGTAGTCGATGTGTGTTGTATGAATAGTACTGGATGTTCACATAGAGTAGTCAACAGATCCTTATATAGAGTAGTCGATGTGTGTGTGTGTGTGTGTTGTACTATACACTAATCATTAGTACTGGACTCTCACATAATAGTAGTCGATGTGTGTTGTATGAATAGTACAGGACTAGATGTGTGTGTGTTGGCAACCTGTGACCACTAAGTATGACGACACAGTTACCATGGTATTGAGTCATCAATAAGTGGTCAGTTAGTAACAGGTTTGTATATGACATAATGGGCACGTGAGTGGTCAGTTAGTGACAATGTGTGTGTGACGTAATGACCACGTGGCTGGTCAGTTAGTAACCATGTGTGTATTACGTAAAGGTCACCGTGTGGGCAGTTAGCAACTGACCTTTATATTACGTAATAGCTGACGGGCTCACCTCCTTCTACTAGCTCGAAATCAGAAATGACTGGAAATTTATTTTATTATTATTTCTTATTGAGTGAGTGTCCAACAGCTGTCGAATATTTTTCGGCTGATAAAATTTATTTAAAATTAAATTAAAATGAATTACAAAATATTAATATTCATTTTTAAATTTGTTTTCCAATAATTAATTAATTTCTAAAAATCATATTAAAAAATATAATACTAAATCTTTATTTCAACTCATCCATATTTATATTTTAATTGACATCAAATTTACCATTTCAAATATTCAAATCAGATTAATTAATTTAATGTTTGTTTGAAACTGCTAAACAGAACAAATTCAAATCATCATATAACTTAAACAATATCAAGATATTTTCCAATTTCATTTCATTTTTGTAAAACAAATTTGACAAGAAAATTTTAATTAAATTAATATTGAAAGTTAATTTTAAATAGCGTGATATCAAAGTAAAAATATATTTCACGAAGAGAAAATAGAAAATAATTTTTCAGAGATGAAGAAAATATTCTTAATAAAAAAATAGATAAAATCATTTAATAAAAGATTTCATTCTAATATAAACAGAGTTGCAAGAATGTTTTTATATGTATTTTTATGATTTTTATATTTTTTAATATTTATTTATGAATGAAAACTATTTTTTTTTATTTCAAGATATATTTTTCAGACTTGCTTTCAATTTTAAGAGGTTAGAACAATGGATTAGATTTATTGCTAGACAGGCAGCATTTCTATACATTGATATGTATTTGCAGTTCATATACAATAACAACAAGTGTAAATTCGAAATGATTTTTTTCTGGTTTGAGATATAAATATACATCTATCCCTCAATTTGCACGGTAAATTAATCCCTTAGAATACAAAGAAAATAAAATTTGCGGTTTTAGAGAGAGAAACAACCTTCTAATTCAAAGAAAACTTAAAGGTGCTAAATTAATCGGCTTTTTTTAAATAATTCCTTTATTTTCAGGATAAAATAAACAAAAAAATATTTTGATACACAGTTTTAGTTGAAATTTTTTAAAACAAAAATTTCCGATTTTAAATATTTTTTTAGTCTTTATAATTTCTGAGCATAGAAAAAGATAATATAAAATGTAATGTTGACTACCGAAATAGTATCAATATAATTTTATTGAAATTGACCTTTTAATCTGTATATAACATTAACAGTCTCATTGCTTTTGCAAAAGGCAAGGCCGTCCTTTAGATTTTAAGACCTCGAGGTTTCATATTTACAAAAGATACATATGAATATTAACGTATAAAAAAGCATTTGATATAAATATATTTTCCATATCAGGAAGTACAGCGATGTCTTCCAGATTTGCTTGGATTTGAAACTGTAGAACCTTGATTTGAGAGCGATAGAAACTACATAATTTCCCAACAATATTTTCAATTCAGGCCGTGCCAAGATTATGTTGATTATGTTGACATGCAAACTCCACTAACATTAATATGCTGTTCACTCTTAAACTACCTAACCCAGAAGGCAAAATAGCTTTTTTAGATACCATGATAAGTCCTTCTGAAGGTCCAAACACACTCACATTCAACACAGATTTATTCACTATAAGTCTACACAGTTGGCAAATTCTTCCTTGGGAAAGTCACATTCTACTCCAACGAAAAATCGCTCTATTAGCAGGAGAGAGAAAAAGAGCAAAAAGGAACGGTTCAGACATAACGAAAAAACAAGAAACCCTCGAAAACTTCAAAAGTATTTATCAACCGGTGCGCATAATATTTTGAATGTAAATATTTTAATATTTTATTTTAATACATGTGTTATAATTTATAATTTTACAAAACTTTATTCTACATACTTCCATATTTGCATTTGATTTTCTGTATATATTCTTTTTGTGCATTTTTACCATGCACATCTACAGCCGAGCAATGATTCTTTAGCCAGCTTTTAACATAAAATTCTGGATTCCACTGATCTACCGGCTTTTCACACATGTTCATTGTTATCAAATCCGATAAATGAGGAATGGTCAGTCTATTATATTCATATTATATTCATCAGACTGAAACCCCTTTCCATCTCAGCGCTACTAATTGTCACTGTATTAATAATTTTTTTGGCTCTAATTATTGTTGATGGAAGTTTACAATTTTTGGATTCAATATTCATATCAATAAAATCTCTAAACTCATTTATATCAACATCATATTTAATAATTTTGCTAAGGCTTTCCAGTTTAATTTAGCCTTCTTTCCACACTTAATTAATCTGTCAGCTTTTTATATTGTGATTTCTCTAGTTTGCAATGAAAATTCAGTTAATACATCAATTATTAATGCTAAATCTTTTAAAAAATCTTTTAAATGCTTGAAGAAACTGGATATTTTAGATGAACAATGAAAAATTTAATGTATATTTGAATAAATAAATAAATAAAAAATTCTTTTTTCATTATTTTTTTCATTATTTTTTTTTATTATTTTATTTCATTATTTTCATAACTAAAACCAAAACAAAGCTCAATTGACATTTCTAAATCAATGTCTCATTAATGATTATCAATTGCGCTTTGGTGTAAAATACATTTATGACATTATATGCTGTATGAGTTCATCAAAGAAGGGTATTGGTCTGTTAATGGGAGATTAGAAAATATCCAGTGTACTACGAGTTGCTGAAACAAGTGCAAATAGTGAATGCGAATTCTTACTGCAACCAACTCTATAAATTTCATGCAGCTATCAAATTGTAAAGCCAGTATTAGCGTTCAGAAAACGAATCGTGTTCCACTATGATAATGTTTCACCATGATAATATCAAAACTTAGTGTGTTGAGATGGGAAGTTCTTCGTCGTCCATGATATTCACCTGACATTGTACCATCAGATTACTACCTATTCTGATTTCTGCAGAATTATCTAAATGGAAAAATGTATTCTTTTGAAAGTGTTTCTAAGGCAGTTGCTGATGTTCATTCCAAGGACGAGAACTTTCACAGAAGAGGAATTGACCTGTTACCTGAAAGATGGCAACATATTGTTATAAATAATGGAAATTATATCATTGAAAATTATTATTTATATACATTTTAATATCTTTAAATATTGTTTTGTAAATACAACAGAACCTTTCCTACAACCTAATAAATAAATTATAATTTGATATATAAAATCATTTATTAATCTAATATAAAATTACAAATGAAACCGGCTTAGAATGCGCTCGGCTTTAATTAATGAACCAATATATAAAGTGATTTTGCTACTCTTGTACTCTTCATCTTAAATCCTCTAACTCTTACTCGCCTATAAAGTACATGTTTATTCGGAATTTGCTTAACTTGTTTTTAATGAGAATTGTTATTTTTTAAATTATTTAAAATTTATTATTAAAACGTCACGCTTGCAGAACAGGCTTATGAGTTCTCCATTTAGTATCGATATTTAGCGTAGCTATAAGTGATGGCTAAATTGCAGGACAAACAGTTTAAAGTGAGAAACAAACGGATTCACAGTTTCATATAAATATATTTCTAATATATATTTTGGTTAGTAGGCAAATATTAAAAATATAAAAATTTCCATCATTTTTGTTGTTCTAAATATTCGAATTCACAATTTACTTTTTACTTTAGATATTTTTTAAATAAACTCTGTAACACAATTTGACAGTGCTTTTATAATAAATACACTATTAAGTATAATACTAACCGAGTAGTGATGCTAATATACTATAATATATATTATGATATATTGTGGGTCTAGTTTGTGAATTATGCTTTTATTATTTTAATATTTTAACGCGTTAATTTAAAGGTTTGAAAACCCCTGTTTCGAGGGATAGTGAACATACTAATAACTAAATTCAACTGAAATTATTTTAAAATAATTATTTTCTTACATAATTTTTATTATATTGTTTTAATGAAGATTTATTTAAATACGTTATCTAATATTGAATATTCTGGAAGTAAACATTCAAAATTAATTGTCATTTCAGCAGAACCATTTTTGTTATTGAAACTTTGCAATTGCAATGAATTATAACTTGTATTGAGCTAAATCTGGAAAATTCAGAGTTTGTTTGAATACGCCGGAAGAAAGCTTCAGACCCGGAAAGAACGATTAGTCAATCAAATCAAGTGAATCATTAACCAAACCAATGATAACCTTAGTTTTACAGCGGATAAAGAAATGATCGAACCAATATCTATATCTTTTGTCGACACACACTTTTGCATATTAGACAACATCATTTTCTTTCCATCATTATAAAAAAATATGCAAGCTCCCATTTTTCATTAAAATGATAAGTTTTCACTTTCTTTACTGCAATCATAATAAAGCGGTTTTAAATAACTATAGAATTCATTTTATTACTGATTAACAGTTAATGACCGACTTACTATCAGTGGAAATTTAAACTGTATGAAAATAGCAAATGTTTTTAATGTTATGTTTTTACTGTAGAAATGGCATAACTTTCAAAAACTTTGAGATCGAACAAAAATAGCTCGCCGATAGACATGTTGGACGTCCCTATTTTATATTGTTGGGGTTCAACAGGAGAGGCACAAAAATGAGGTGAAAATCGATGAAAACAGCAAATTCAAAATAAAATTTAAAGTACAAAATTTTAATTAAAAATCAAAAAATTTTAAAAATGAATAATTTCCGGAGGAAACTGGTATGGGCGGATGCTAAATAATGAGACGAGTTCAACTATAATAAAATAAAATCTATGGGGGGTCTCTAAAAGGAATAAATTACAAAAAACAAAAATTAATTAAAAATTAATTAACTAATGGAGAACCCGAGTTAATGGGAAACCCGAGACAACGGAAAACCCGAGCGATTTGAGAAAACCTGAATTAGCAATCCAATTTTGGGAAGGCAATTAGATTAGCCGAATAAAATAAAAGTAACTCGAGCCGTCAAAGAAAAAGGGGTAATTTCCTTAAATTGAATTAGAGCTACAAGAAGAAGCCCGGGGGAAGTTAGTCCCAAAATAATTTGTCAAAATAAAGTCAATTACCAAGTGGGTATAAAAGCAACTGGCAAGAAAACAAAACTGCCAGTTGGTCGAAGAAAAGAAAATAGAAGTTTGGCTAGAGCGAAAAAGGAAACATTAAAGTTAGTAGAAAATAAATAATTTAAAAATCGAACGTACCAGAAAGGGATATCTCGTGTTGGAAGATTTATCCCTACTTGAGATTTGTTGGTAAATTGAAAAGTGCAGACAAAACCTGATTGTATCAAGTGTTAGTGAACTAATAAAAAGTGTAAAAGTGTAACTGCATCAGTGTTAAATAAAGATTTTGTGTTGGGTCGTTTATTTATTTTGAAAAGAACACAAAGGAGTCAGATAGTAGTACCGACTTACATTAAAAACCCAACAATATTATTATTATTATTATTATTATTATTATTATTATTATTATTATTATTATTATTATTATTAATATTATTATTATTATTATTATTATTATTATTATTATTATTATTATTATTTAGTTATAAGTACTTTTAGTAAATTTAGATAAATTTCCAAAAAATAATTTTTTTATCAAATATCTTAATCGCAATTTCTCTTTAAAAACCACTTGAAGTCATTAGAATAATTCAAACTTATTCCAGCTGAAGAAGATAAATATCTTATAACTATTTTTAAGTTTTAATATTTTCTTTAAAATTTAAAATAAATATTTCAGCTTCATTTATTCAAATAACTGAGATGTGCATCAGACTGGAACTATATAGATTGGCATAGATAAATGAATCTATTACATTTGATCATTCAAAATTTTAATTAACAGTTCTTTTCGTTTTACATTTTGTTTTAATCAGTCATATATACTTATGTCATTTAATAATTTGTTATTAATAATAATTTCTTATTCTTTGATATCTTGTTAGTACTGAAATCATAATTCTGAAGGAGGGTTAAGAAAATTTGTTACGAATTTTTAAGATGGGGAGGGTAGTTGTTTCTTTAAATATTATTTAACCAAATTTCTTCCTTCAAAAATTACATATGGTTCACAAGACATGTTAAAACGAGTCAATATTGCACTCAGTGATAATCAAAATTGTTGTCCAAAACCTTCAAGTAGTTCCTTTACTGTAATGAACAAAAAAAGATTTTTACCACCACCGATTCCACTTATCCAAACCAATAATGGATTGAAAGCTGCCACCGGTAGAAAAAGTGATGAAACGTCAATTTTTTGGTCAATTGTTTTTATTAAACAATTTATGTCTATCATCTATAATTGAACAACCACCAAAATCTTTACCTTACGATTTGTATTGTCATTCAGTTCAAAATGTTCTGTAAGATAGAACATGCTCAGCTTATGAAATGTACTTTGCTTCTCAAGTGATGAAAAAAAATTATGTTAAAAGTGTCCACCACAAATCATCGATTTAGGTGAAAAAAACGTGAATTAATTTCTGTAATTGCCTAGCTGTAAGGATATGAAGATGCTGAATGGATTGATGAAGAGAACGTCGATTTGACAAACGTTGAAATTGTTTATGAGGATAAATCTAATGACATCCCTGTTTTGTCAATTGATGAATACTTTACTTCTCCGTGGAAGACTCAATAAGGTACGCCTGAAATATTTATAAAAAGTGCTTGGTTCTTATTTCAAATTGTTGGAGTATGTTTGCTTTTTTCTATTTAAATTTATAATAAATTTTGTTTGTTTTTTTTTTGGTTTATATTATTCTATTTTTTCCTTTTTGGTTTTTATTTTAAAGTTAGTTTTGTTTATTTTAATAAAAAAATTAAATCATAAATATTTAAAAATTGTTTTATTTTTTGTTACGTTATTCCTCTTGGGGGAGGGTCCTAGAAATTTGTTACAATCTATAGGGGGGGGGAGGGTTAAAAAATGGTAAATAGAGCGTTACCTAATTTGTGGATCTTACCTTTATTAAGCATTTTCAAATGTCTGTCTAATTTCAATATAGTGACTGATATTAAATTTTCATCTATAATAAATTAAAATTATTTTTAACTTTGGAATTTGATAAGATGTTTCAAATCTCGATGGACATATTAATTAAAGTTAATTAAATAATTAATTGTATAAGCGTTAGTTATTGTTTGACGAAGTTCTCGTTTATATTGAAAGAAATGTGTTTAAATAATATGTTATATAATTATTAAAGTAATCAATGTAACTTTGAATAGAGCTTAAAAATTAATTACTCAAAAATAAAAATTAAAACAATAAATCATATATTAATATAATATTAAACTGCACACTCTTATTTGTTTTAAAAAACTTTGAAAGTTTTTAAATTATTTAATGGATTTACTAAAATAAATGAAAAAAAATATAAATATTTTTTCTCAGCTACTTTTTCATTTCTATTTATTTTATTTATTCTTAATTCGGAAAATTTCTGTCATGGAGTGAATTTGGGAAAGAATAACATCTAATCTCACCTAAAGAATCGAGAAAATTGTCTATCTATAAAACAAATCTTTTGGGATTTACAAAAAAAATAATACAAAACTTAGATAATAATATATATTTTATTTAACTTTTACGAAGTCAAGAATTTCATGTAAAAAATTGTCATTTTTCAATAAAAGCTTTTGTTTATTACAATAATAAATTAATTTTATTGATTTGAAAACTATATTTTTAATTAAAATTTGTTTTAATTCATTTAAGAATTAATCTTATTTTCAAAGAAAACAAAAACTTTGCCGACTGCTAATAGCCTCATAAATAATTTGTGTTTTTCATTCAAAATAAAATTTATGGAGACGTAATACCTTATATTTAATGAAATATATATATATATATATTATCAATTAATTGTTTTTCTTGGAAATTATTCCTAGATATTGTAAAACCTCGATAATACGAAATATTGGGATCTAAGAATTAGGTTCTAATTATCAAAGTTTTCGAATTAAAAAAAGATTTACTGTATTAAGTAAATGCAAATATATAGAGTTCATTGTTATTAGGTTTTCGAATTAACGAGGTTTCGAATAAACAAACTTTTGTAAACAAATAAGTACTCCCATTAAACTCAAGAAAATATGGAATAATACTGATTAGACATAAGTTTATTAGTGAAGTAAACACAAAACTATCGTTGACCATGATATTTTAAAACTTGTATTAAACTAGAACGCATTGAGTCACACAGACGGTTGCAGAGGGAAGAAATAACTGTCATTTTCCAATCTTCTTCAATAGCCATCTTTAATTTATTCATTGATGTGTGTCTCATTCAGTGAACGTTTCTCTTCATTTTTGCCTAGACATCTTCAATAATATTGAGATATGAACTTAAAACTGTAGACAGGTGAATGTGGTTTTGCGTTGTCTTGCTGTAAAAAGAATAGACTCCCCTTTGCTGATAGACATGTTATCAAGCAAGAGAAGAAGGTTTTCTTGAAGTATACTGATTTAATTTTCATTTAATATTGCTTTAGACAAAGGCTTGAGGTTTCTATCTATCGCTCCATGCACAGCTCCATACCATCAATTGGTGGCGGTTACTGATATTAAAGATTCTTGAAAAACACAACATTCAGCATATCGTTTGTTTTGAGCATGATACCTATAAGGTGGATGAGGCATAAAACAGTTGCAAAGTTAAAAACCTGACTATTCTGAGAAAATTAAGATTTGGAAGTCAGTATTTTGATGGTTTAAGAACTATAAATGGATATTAGTTTGATGATGTTCTGAGTAGATCACGTGTCAACAATATGAAGCTGCATGGCTCCTTGGACATTAATTATAAGGATAATATGACTCAATTTAAGCACAAACGCAAGTGATTAGTTAACCCTCAATAAAGATTATGAAATGAATAAATTAGAACAAAGCGATATCAACTTCCACTTCTTTTCAATTGACAATGTATTTATTAAGAAAACTTGACTATGAATAAGTAAAGATATCGATGTTTTTTGATATTCACGAGTTTCCGGGACTGCCCTTTTCAAGTTATTTTGATATATATATATATATATATATATATATATATATATATATATATATATATATATATATATATATATATATATATATATATATATATATATATATATATATATATATATATATATATATATACCACTGTGCCGGAGACTCGTGAATATCAAAAAACATCGATATCTTTACTTATTCATAGTCAAGTCTTTTAATAAATACAATATCAATTGAAAAGGGTAAATGGCGTATATGGCAAACACCGATCTTCCGCCTCTCTTCAATGATTGGTTACTTACGTGTTATTTTCTAACAAACTACTTTAGAGTTGGGTAAAAAAAGCTCACAAGTTAAATCTATTAACACTTTATTACTAATTTATCTTTCTTGCTTTAGCTGACGCAAATTGTTTAATTATATTATCAAAGTCAATTTCTTGTGTCCTTTCTCGTTCTATGCTAAGTAAAGCAAGATCACATAATCGACTTTGGCCCATCGAGGCTCTCAAACATGAAAGTATCAATTTTAATTTGCTAAATGATCTTTCGCAACTGGCAATAGAAACCGCGATTGTCAGAAATATTTTCAATGCTTTAAGCGTATTGGGAAAAACGTTTTCATCTCCATACTGAACTATAAAATTAAATAATTGTTCGGGGCTTGATATTTTTTCGGTACGGCTTGTTAGCAGCGTTCTAAAATCCAAAATTTATTCATATGATTCTTGCCTATCCACATCACAATTGTAGGGTTCTCCAATTTTTTCACAACGCTCTTTCAAGTAGCTTGTTTCGGCTTTAAAACACAACCCTTTCATATCAAGAAGAAATCCAAATTTTTCATCAATTTCGTGTAAATGAACGCTTCTACTTTTTAATTCATTGAATAGACGGTCGACAGTCCCTTCCATAACTCTTCATTTCTTCTTTGAGCTGATAAACCAGCATCTCTCGATGTTTCGCTATCCATTCTTTTCTTTCTTCTGTCTCGTCTTTCAAATTCAATGTCACATTCATTGCAAATTCGAATTCCTTCTTTAAGTGAGTCACTAACTAACACTTGTCTTTCATCATGAGAATAATTTCGGAGAGCTTTGAAATCTAAAGCTGCTTAATGAAAGTTCATTTTAGGGTCCTGCAACCTCTTTTGAACGCGGTAAATACGAATTAATATCTTATTCGAAAATCCTAG
The DNA here is from genome assembly GCA_959609185.1 of Schmidtea polychroa. Classification (NCBI taxonomy): domain Eukaryota; kingdom Metazoa; phylum Platyhelminthes; order Tricladida; family Dugesiidae; genus Schmidtea; species Schmidtea polychroa. The sequence continues at coordinate 10,314 of CAUHTR010005875.1, read as the reverse complement.
CAACGTTAGAAAGTCATATGTTAATATTCGATAATAGAGTTGCTTTGCGTCGCTTTTAGTTTCACTAGTCCCGCTTTCATCGTCCATTATGTTCTGGAGAACTTACACTATTTGCTCGAGATATTTGTTAACAGGTTTTACTGATTCCGTTTTTGCGCTCGACCTGATATCGGAGTCAGACTTTAAAGTCACAGGTACAACAGCTTTGAGCTTTTCTCAACACTGGGTTGAACGAGAGAAGAAAGCATAAAGTGCATCGATGGTTCCGACCAAAGTTACCATCATCGCTTCTTCTTTGGCTGCATGGACGCCTACCAAATTGAGAGAATGATTATCACAATTAGCAAATATTGCCATGTTGGGTTTTTCTTGATTCTTTGATGAACACCAGTCTTGTGTCCAGCCTTAACAGCAGCATTATCATAGCACTGTGACCTACAATCTTGTAAATTAATATTGTCTGTCTAACTGCTTCAATATCTCTTGATCCAAGCTTACAGCGTCCTTATTACTTATTAGTATAAAACCGAGAAATGATTCTTTAATCTGAACAGTTTTATTCTCAAAATTTATATCAACATATCTTATTACTTCATACACTTGTTCACGATGAGCTTGACCAGGAGTCGGGTCAAACATTAGTCCATAATACTTTGCTTTACGTATTCTTTCTAGCAAACTATCACGATGCCATGATGTGAATAAACTCGTTCTGTATTTTCGGTGAAAGATGGATTGCTCTCCGCAAATCTTATGTTTTCTTTTACGACAGGGTCAAAATTAGAAATTAGTTTCAACAAACCAAGTAAATTTCCTGTATTAAGATCAGACTGAAGTGACTCTCTGTGACCTCGCAAAGCCAAGTTTTCTATCACAAGGTATTTGATGCAGTGTAAAAGTCTTTTCAAAATAATACACCACTTCTGATTTACCTTTTGAATTTTCTCTTGAAGTGCTGCATCAATTATGCCTCTGTCGTTAAGTTATAACTGATACCTTTTATTAATGATTTATCTTTCATATCTTCTGCATAGAAATTATTTAAAATTATAAATAATTGAAATTATTAGATTGTAAATTAAATTGTTTAAGTCAGTGGTTATCAATTAATATAAAAGAGCGGAACACCATTCACATTGTTTTTTTACGCGGAACACTGACAAAAAAAATACTTGCCCACAATGAGTGACCAATCACAAATTACTATAAATCTGTCGTAAACGTAAACAATGCTTCTTATAAGCTAAGAAAATACCACGCGCAACAATAACAAGCAATAAAAACACTTTTACATTTGTATGTTTATATATCTGTGTAACGGCTTTCTTATTGAATAGTCTAATAAAAAATTTAATTAAGGTTTTTGATGATATGTATCTTAAATGCAAATATAAAGATAAATGTCATTTTTTCGCGGCAAACTGGAAGCGTATTCGCGGAACACGGGTTGAGAACCACTGCTTTAAGTTGACATTAATAATGCAAGCACAAAATATAATAGAATAACCCGCAAATGGTCAATATAGTAATATTAACTCATTAATTTATTTAGTTTAATAATTATCACCAGCTTAATTTGAATCTAATATTCTGATAATTACTAATAAAATAACCTCCAAAGCCAACATAGGGTTTTACAAATGCAAACATGTTTTTCATTAAATGGGTAATCATTGTAAAAACAATGGTTGGAAAAATAGATGGTAAAAACAAATTATTTATGTACTGATTAGGGTTGCCAGACCAGTGGCGTAGCTAGAGTAGTTGGCGCCCGGGGGCAAGGATATTTTTGGCGCCCTGGGCTTACTATAAAAAATTTTTTGTGATATTAAAATAGACATATGTAAAAACGCCAAATATAAAATGCATATTAATAAATTCTAAAATAATATTTTAAAAAAATATAAAATATAAAATATAAAAATATAACAAAACTAGAAAAAAACTGGAAAACAGAAAAATAAAATCCCTTTTTCATCGTTTATTTTAAAAAATTTTCAATGTTTGGCTATATTTATATATTTTATATATATTGCGTTCAATCCGNNNNAATATTGCAAACAAAAATTTAAATATTTTGGAGGACAACTGCTCCAAAGTTTCGTTTATTTATCACACTTTTTCTAATTTTCGAATTAGCTTTCTTGTTCGATGGGTTTTAATATGAAACTTTTCCTGTTGGATAGTTTGTTTTTGTTATGATTAACAGATGGTTATGTTTTGTTTTTGTTTAATTTAATCTGTGGCCGTCGTGGGAAAGTTACTTTTTTATTTACAATATTTAAAGCTATTAAATTATTTAAAAATATATGAGTTTATTGATTTTTATATTTATACTTGGTTTATTATTTTAATTTTTATATAGTTACTAGGGTTGCCAGACGTCCCGGTTTGTCTTGGTGAAAATCTGGCAGCCCTAGTACTGATTTAGATGAAATACTAATAGTTTTTAAAATACTTAAGTAAATTTTTGGCTATTTAATTAATTATTATTTTTCAGTGTCTGTCAAATCCTTAAAGTAATTAGATCATTAAATAAATTTGTCAGTACTAGATTGTTAAGAAAAGGCAGTAAATAATTTTGATATATTTTAAAATTTATTTCTTGAATAAATTTATAAAAATGACCTAAGATGATAATAATAATGACAATAATTCCACTCTTAGTAGCTGTTAGATCTTAATTATTTTTTGAGTAAATTTATCAATGCTCTATTTTATTATTATGTTAATGTAGTGTTATATAATTATTATGTAACTACAAGGGGGTTTCTATCTGACTGGGACTCATCCTACTACTCAAGTCCACCAGAAAAACTGCCATTTAATTTTAATCTCAATCTTCATGAAATTTTAAATTGATTACAACAAAAATAAAATAATAAATATATAAAGATAAAAAAATAAATTTCAAAATTTTTTTGGTCGTCTTGACAGAACAAATTATTATGTTCAAGAAATCATTCAAGTGTATGATAAAAGTGTAGAGGATTTTAGTTTTACAAGTAATAACTACGTATGAGGAGAGCTGCATATATCGATATAACAGCATATCCCACTATTATCAAAATTATTTTAATGTCTGTTCAATTACTTTCACGTTTTCAGACGAGTCAAATTTTTCTAGAGTTTGGCGTTATTAGAATTTATTTATATTACAATACTTATTTTACAAACTTTCATTAAACTTCATTTGTTTGTTGGTTAATATTAAATTTTCTAACATACTTTATCACATTTTCTCATGTTCGATTGATTTGAAACTTTGCATAAATATGTAATGCGTAGTGACTGCAGCGTGCACATTTTATTTTATTAAGTTTTTAAAATTATTTAAATTAAAATTAAATGCATTATTGATGAAATAAACAAAAATTACTGCAACTGAAATTGAAAAATAGCGTACGACATTTGCTTATTATCTCTTTCCGTTTATCCACGGGTACCACTTCTCGATAAATTCGATTTCCTAATAAATGTAGCCAATCATCATGAACTCTAAGTTTGTCTTTATTTTTCACTATCTCTCTTGAATCGTCTGATAGATTTTTAAATATCTTTACATCTTTGCATTCATCTTTTATGTAATGGATTAGCCTAACAATTTATCCATTAACCTCCATTAATCTTGGAACACAATACTCTTTCAGAACTTGTTTCAGATTTGGAGTCTGGTCTATGATACACCTTAACATTACGTCTCTTTTGTGGTTGTTTATGTTGTAGTTGACATTGTTTACATCTTGGAAGTCTTGATAGTGTATCAGCAGTTGTGTGATCTTTACCCATTCGATATTGAATCTCCATATCATATATTTCTAATTCTGCCTTCCAAGTGCAGAATTGTGATGTATTTGGAGAATTCCATTTTAAGAATCACTTAAGTGCTTGATGATCAGATAATATTTACATTTGAGAACAAATGCATAAATGACCAGAAATTCCTTTCGAGTGATACAATACTTGCTCTGTGATTTTCAGAGACATTTCAATCCATAAACTATTACCTTTTCGAAGCCATTTTGAAACTGAGGTAGTACAGCACCGATGCAGTCATGTGAAGCGTCTGTATCTAGAATAAAAATAATATCATCGATAGGCAAACTCAAAATTGGATAATGATTTCTTCAGTAAATAAAAAAGCTTCTTTACCCCGTCCATTTCATACGAATCCCATTTCTTTTTTCAGTATCATCAATAATGGTTCTGGTTTCTTTGCGTAATCCTTAATAAATTGTCTATAATACGTACATATTCCAAGAAAAGTTTCTAATTGTTGACGGGATATTGATGTTGTTTATGATTGTCATTTTATTCGGATCCACTTTAATACCTTCTCCACTTACAATATGAAGAAAATTACATTTATCTGGTGATAATTTAAGTCCCGCCTTCCCAAAAATAAACACATCGTCGAGATAAGTTACACAAGATTCCCAATTTTCATTTTGTAAAATTATACTCATCATGTCTTGAAATGTAGCCCAAAGCTGTGCATAATCCGAAAGGCATTCTTGTAAATTCAAACTGTCCACATCTTGTACTAAACGCAGTATTTTGAATGTCAGATTCGTTTAGCGGCTTTAGCTATATCTAAAGTGGTACAGCCCATTTGCTTGTGTTTATTCGTATGGTATATGATGATTTTACTGGTAAGGAAGAGCTACTGGGCATGATTTCTTTGAAAGCGAGAACCAGAGGTGTCGATATATTCGAAGCATATGAAGAATTTATAAAGAAGTTTAAAATACCAATATTTAAGCTAGTATCCATTACAGGTCATTTTAACGGATTTATCGCACTGCGTAAGAAATCTGAAGATTTTCCTGATTTTTGAGCTATCATTGCATAATCCATCAACAGGTATTTGCAAGCAAATGATTGAACATTTAAGATAGTCAATTCGATCCGAGGTAAACCTCTTCAAAGAGGACTTTTTCAATTAGAACTTGATGACAGCCAGTCTGACTTATTGTTGCATATAGATGTGAGATGGCTAAGCCGCAGTAAATTTTTGCAGAGCTTTCGCGATCTGCTGAGTGAAATTTAAAATTTTCTTCAACAAATAGATTATGAATACCAACAGTTTCAATGATGAAAATTAGCTATCTGATTTAGCTTTCCTAGCAGATTTTACAAGTATATTAAGTACTTTAAATTTAAAATTGCAGGGGGAAATAATATGTTATGTGACATGATCATTATTGTTAATGAATTTAAAAATTAATCTGCGATGTTCATTATTGATTTTCAACAGCACAAATTTGACTACTTTGCTAATCTGAAGGATCATTTGAAAAAATATCCTGATTCCACCTACAATATTTAAAAGTACATAGTTGAAATGGAAATTGTTATGGAAGATATTGACGTCAGTGATTTTAGAAGAGTCGAAGACACTGTTCAGTATCATTCGTTTCTATTTAGAAATGATGGAAATGCAAAATCTATTTAAGGAAAAAGTTGCTGAAGTTTTACAGTTTGTAAAAGATGTCATTCAAAAAAAAATTTTGACATTGCATGCCGATTTATTTCTTAAAGCCAGAGCGTCAGAAGTAAATTTTTGGGAGTACGTTTGTCGAGAAAAAAATGCTGTGAATATATCCATTCGTGTTTAAGATCTACTTATTTATGTGAATCCGCCTTTTCTTATTTAAAGCAGACATAAACGAAACATCGTTCCTGTCTTACAGACTTGAACACAACAGATTCATTAAGAATGTCATTGTCAAATTACACTCCTGAATTTGAAAAATTGGTAGAGGGTATGATTACACAAGTATCACATTAAAATAATAGTTTATGATTCTTTTTATTTCTGTTCACTAGTGGCTTACTGGAGCACGACCAACCGGTATATCTCCCTTCCGGGACGGGGTTGAGGTTGCTCCAGTATTTTTTTTGCTCAACGGATACGTATTAGCTCCAGTGTGCCACTCTTATTTTTTCTGGGATTTTCAATACTTAAAAGAAATTATACAATAAAAGCCTTGTTTTTTCTGACTATAGTGAAGGTGTCTCCGTTGATCCTGGGATTTTCAATACAAAATCCGACTCTCAATAAAAAAGCATTGACATTTCTAAGTATGATTATGATGGGTCTCCTTATTCCTGGAATTTTCAATAAAAAAGGATGGATATTTCTAATTATTATTAAAGTGGGTCTCCATTGATCCTGGGATTTTCAATACAAAATTTAACTGTCAATAATAAAGCATGGATATTTCTAAATATTTTAAGGTGGGTTTCCTTAGTCCTGGGATTTTCAATACAAAAAGAGTCCACAATAAAAAACGAAATGTAATTTAAGGATAAATAGTTAATTAGGGTCTAAATATAAAAATTAACGTAAATTATTGGCTATATTTGGCAATCAAGGGTCTAACTTTTTTAATTAAAGTAAATTAATGGTCTAAAAATTGAATTAAAGTAAATTATGGGTCCAAATAAGTGAATTAGTGTATCAAATATTAAATTAAAGTAAATTGTGGTCTAAAATTTTAAATTAAAGTAATCAATGGTCTAAATTTTTGAAATTATAATAAACTTTAATATATCCATTCTATATTTGGGAATCAAGGGTCTAAAAATTGAATTAAAGTAAATTATGGGTTCAAATTTTTATATCGTGGCTAAGTTAATTAAGATAGATAGGTAAATTAAGGATAAATAGGTAAATTAAGGCTAATTATTAAAATTAAGTAATCAATGATCTAGAAGAGGGATGTCCAACCTGCGGCCGACTATCGGCTCATTAACTTTTTTAATTTTTTAGCAAATTTATCAAGTAGTGAGCACAAGAGTCTTCATGTAATTTAATCAAAATACTATATATTTAATAAATATAATAACTCAAATAAATAATTTAAAAAACAATATAATTAAGATGAAATTTATGACTGAGCATGTATACAAAGTTATAATATTGTCAATTTCTTAGCTAAGACTGCGGACGTAGATTATTTAAAATCTAAATTCGATTATTTTCACTTCATTTACATTTTTACAATTGTCATTTAGATTATAGATTATTTTTGAGGATTTCTTAGATTAGTTTTTACTGTATTGACATAACATTAAATTTTGATTGCCTTGTAGCCTACATAGAGAAAAACAATTTACCTTAAGTATCGTGACAACACCATGTTTTTAATGAACGTAAAATCATTTTGTATAAAAATTGTTCTGCTTTGTTCCTAGTTGTTCACTTCTTGTCTAGTCTGCATGACTACCGCTATTGATAGGATTGGAAATTCTGGAACTAATGTACCAGTTTCAATACTTTTAAGTGTAGTAAGCTCATTCGGTACGACTTTCACGAAAATGCAAAATTTCTTGTACTAATTCAAAAACCCCGTAGAATTTTAAGGAGTGGATTTAATAACGCTATGGATACATCACAGCGAATGTTTACTTAGCATTACAGGAATACAAACTCTGGGAGGATGGAACGTGTACATGTAAAGAACATATATTTGTATGATGTATTACGAGGGAGAGAAAGATGAAGAGTCTCGTCTAAAAGTAGATTGGCAACCCGGTGCGCCAGTGTTAGGTGAGAATCATTGTAATGTGTGGGTTCGTTTGCAGCTTTATAGCTTTATTATTTATTACTCCTGTGCATGGGCGTAACTCAGAAGGGGGCCGATGGAATATGACCCCAGTGATTGAAGTGAGGGGTACAAAGTATACATTGGTCCCCAAGACATAGTACACACCATGGATAAATATCACTCCTCTACGAAGACAGAGGAATTTATAATCCATGGTTACTTTTACACAATTAACTTGATATGTGATTTGTTCCTTTTCTTTTATGAGATGAAATTTCAAAAAGATATTATGAAATTTATTTTTTTATTTCTGTTAATAGCGTATCAAATTTTGTATTCAAAAAAATGTATAATATCTGGAAAGAAAGAGTTCAGATTTCTACATTTTTTCTTGGGGGGTGGGGGAATTCCCCCTAACGCCTGTGTCCCAAACTTTTTGGAGCTAGTTACGCCCCTGACCCTATGTGTATTTATTTGTGCTTAGCCTTAACTGAAGACCGCAAAGCGGGATGAAGGTACATATATGTTTTCAGTCATGTCTGTCTGTATTTCTGTGTGTGAGTGTGTGTTTTCGCCTGTTTGTATGCTCACATTTGTATGTCTTAATATAGATCCAAGGTCCCTGGGAAGTTCATTTTGGTTTGTAATCTTAATTTTATGACACGTTGCCCTCTTGAAATCTTTTGATTTGACGCACCGTTAGCAATAAAAATTATTTTAATGTTTTAGACGTGGCTAGCGGTCGTCAAGCCTTTGAAGTGAAGACCATCTTGTTAAAACTAAATTAACATTATTGCATTAATTATAAAATTAATTAATTTTATTAATGGATTTTAAAATTTTCTCTGTTATTGAAATAAATACATTTTCAATAAACTACGGCTCAATATACCTATTAATAGTTAATTTTTTTTCAGAGAACTATAATCTTAAATATTGAAAATTTTATATTCATATAGCCATGGAATCTATTACTAAAAAAGAAGATAGCAGAAGAAAAGACGTAGTATATTTCTCAAAGGTTAGATGGCTCAGTAAAGCAGCAACCTTAAAAAAATTTCAGTTATTGTTGCTTGAAATAAAATTGTTTTTGGAAGAAAAGAAGCAAAATGTGGATTCTTTAGAAAATGAAGAATGGTTGAATGATTTATCTTTCTTTTTAGACATCACCGAAGTATTAGCTGAACTTAATTTGCATTTACAAGGAAAGGACCAGTTGTGTTTCTCAATGTTTGAGCGGATAATTAGTTTCACAATGAAATTGAAACATATTATAGCACAGCTAAAAGCTGGTAAAATTGTACACTTTCGTAGTCTATCTGAAAGAGAGATAAAATTCTCTGTAAACTATGAAAAATATACTAAATTATATGAAGATTTGCTTGAAGAGTTACAATTAGATTTTCTGACTTGAGAAAGATTGAAAATGAGTTAAAATTGTTTAATGATCGATTTTCATTTGAATATGATAAAACACCAGTGGAGTACAAACTTGAACTAATTAAGCTGCAAAGTCAGGAAGGTTTAAAAACTTTCCATAGAAAGAACACACTTCCTTTATTTTATAAGAAATTGCATTCTCTCAAAAATGAATTGAATCAAATTCTAAATTTATCCAGAAAATTTTTATGCATGTGGGGAAGTACATACTCTTGCGAGCAGTTTTTTTCAAGAATGAAAAACATTAAAACTGCAGAAAGAAATAGGTTGATTGACAGACATTTAGCAAAAAGTCTTAAAATTAAAAATGAATCCTTCGATGCAAATATTGAAAACATTATGGCTGGAAGACAAAGTCAAAAGTTTCATTGAATACATATTGGTTAATTAAATTAATTTTTTTATGTATGGCTACATATAAAGATTACAATATTTGGAATGTTGTAATAATGTAAATAAACTGTATTCACATGATTTTGTTTTATATTGTAATTTTTCCATTAAATTTAAGGAGATAGTACCAAAAAATCGACGTTTGTAAAGAATTCAAATTCCGGCAAGCGAACTATTAGCTTCACGTCCATGAAAAAAAGGGCTGCGACATTCAAAATAAACCTTCTCCACAACCAAAAATCTCAAAAATATTTTGTGGCCCAGTTAAATATTTAAGTTTGAAATGCGGCCTATTAAATTAAAAGGTTTGACATCCCTGGTCTAGAATTTTAAATAAGTAAATTAAAGTTAAACATTTTAAATTAAAGTAATAATTTTAAATTTACTATCAAAATGTTCGAATAATCACCAGCTTTTGAGAAATGAAAATTTTAAATGAAAATTTTTATGAAATATTTTTTAAAGTCAATTTTAGATGCAAATCTTTATGAATTAATCAATGACCACGTGAAATTATTGTTTAAATATGTAAATAAGGGTTATATTTGGTTGTTAAGTAATACAAGGACAAATAGGTAAATTAAGGATCATTAAGTAAATTATGGTCTCAAATTTTTAAATTAAAGTAAATCAATGCTATATTTGGTAACCAAGGTCTAAATTTTAAAGTTAAGTAATCAATGGTATAGAATTAAATTAAATTAAAGTTTAAAATTTAAAATTTTAGTAAATTAATGTAATAATTTTAAATTTATTAACAAAAAGTTTGAATGATGGTCGGCTTTTGATAAAATGAAATTTTAAATGGAAATTTTTATGAAATAATTTTTTAAACCAAATTTAAATGCAAATTTTTGTTAATAATAATACTAATAATAAGAATAATAGTATTATAAGAACTTTTTTTCTTCCAATTTCACAACTGATG
>CAUHTR010005874.1:0-24048 GCA_959609185.1 Schmidtea polychroa | reverse complement strand
AAAAAAGAAAAGTTTATATCGTGAAGTTTGTTTATCAATAGAATTAGGAATCTCTAAATTATTTTTATTTCAATTAAAAGCTTTGGAAGATGGAATCTTAACTGATGATGAAATAATGAAAATCAAATCAAATAATACAAGATATTAAAAATGAGGTTATAAGATTAAAAAGTGCTAATGTTATAAGTAATGAATATTCTAAAAAAATTAAACGAGAGAAGTGGCTAAAGAATCATACATAAAAAATTTATTGCCCTTCAAAAGGTTGATGTTGTCACTCTTAAATTAATTGTTGACATTTTTAAAAGAAAAAAATCATTTGATAGAATCTGATGTTAACTTTTCGAAATTAGTTTTTAGAACCTCTTTATGATCTTTAAATTCTTTATCACTTAGACCTTTTATATATTCAGGATCAGTATTAAAATATTTAAGTTCTAAACATATAGGATTAAAAACTTGAGAATATAAAGGTCTGCCAATCCTTGGGGGATAAATGATCTCAACTCTATAAATATCAAGATCAGTAAGATTTAAATCATAGACTTTATTTATTTTATCAAGACTTTTTATTATTGGAATTAAATCATTTCCAATTGGGAGAGTTGTTTTCATATCAGACAAGATGAATCTTTTGTCATCATAATTTGATAATGATACTTTTTGGGATTCTATCAAGTAAACATCATGCTTTTCACTTTTAAGTTGATGTACTTCATCAATTTTATCTTTATGACCTTCTTTTATACAATCTTTATAATCTTGATGAGAAAGTTTCCTGGCTACGCATCTCTGTATTCCTTTACATCTGTTATCCTTTACAGGTTTCTCTTCTTCTGATCCTCCCGGGAATACAGGATATCTATGTGTAATGCTTTCTTCTGTTTCTGGGGTTTTAAATATAAATGTATGCTCTTCAAATTTAGAATTTGTAGATGTTTCGTATGAATATTGTTTAGCACGAATAAATATTCCATTTTCTATTGGAGTATTTGGTTTTTCATCTTTAAATGAAAATAACTCTCCAGATGAATTTATTAAATTTGAAAGTATAGGATTTTCAGCTATGTCTCTTTCAAGGTCCTCAGTTCTTATGGTTAAAAACATTGAATCCGTATCCATTGCATGCATTGCTATATTTGCTCCGTATATGGGATGTAAGACATTATAATATGTTTCATACATTTGTAATTTTGAAAGTTCTAAAATTGCAAAGCCTATAAATATTGGTTTATTATATGTTTTCTCAAAATTTTGTAGTTCTACTGCAGTAAGACTTTCAGAAAATACCTGTGCGTTTTTAAATGTAGGCTTTCCTAGCATGCGATTATAACGGGCTATATCCTTTTCACTATTTGTCAAGAGTTCTATATTAGTATACTTGTCTATATTCTCCATGGTCTTGCCAAAGACTGAATTGTTTAAAAGTTTATAACCATTGTCTTTTAAAAGGTTACCTTGTCTTTTTGCAATGTTTCTACAACGAATGTTCTCCTCGATAAAGGTCTTCATGAATGCTCTCTGTTTAAATCTTATGACACTATGAACTTTTTTTAATTTCATTCCTTGTGAAAGATAAAACTGCAGGAGTCTATAGTGACAGAGATAATAAGTTCGATCTGTTTGATCACAAAGAAGCTTTGTTGTTGGCGGTTTATCCTGTGAGATTTGCCAGGATGAAAGTTCTTGGATATTAATCTTTCTTCTTATAGGGGCTAAAGGGAAGTGTCTTGTTCCTGATTTTATATCCTCAGGATATTCGAGGTCACATTCTATAAAGTATCCTATTGGAGAATCTTTAGGGGTTGCACGTATTTCTTTTATAAGAGTCTTTAAGGATTCTTCTTCTTCTACGGAGTGCACAAGGCCTGAGGAGTATATTTCACGAAAGTCACTCATTGGTAAATACTGAGTCATAATTCCTGAATATAAAGCTGTTGCATCTATATAAAGTATAAACAAAGGATTCTTCATTCCTTCTAATACTTCTTCTAGCTCCTCATTGTTAAGTTTTTTATAAGGCTCAGAGGTCTTTGAAAGCATTCTACTATTAGTTATTGCATTTCTAGCTTTTATTTCCCTATTCCCCATTACTGAGGATACTCCTCCTCTAATGTTTGTTTTAATTTGATTAAACATGTCTTGCTCGGTTAAAAGATCTATAATTTTATCAGATTCTGGAAGATCTGAAGTCCAAATGGTATATAACATGGTATCCCAAGCTAAGGAAGGAGCTGTTATATAATTATAAGGTTTAAGAACAAAAGACTTTGTAAATTCTTCAAAGCAATCTGCTAAGATGTAAACATCTAGGGACAGGTAGGTGCTTGTATAATCTCCCAAGGTTTTACAGTCAAACAGCTGAAACATTTTATTTGCTCGGGAATATTCCTGATCTGTAATCCCAGATTTTGAAAGTAGTGAATAAAAGGCCTCTTTCTCTGGCAGACTTGTTTCCTTTAATTTTTCAAATGAATCAACGTAGTCATAGGGATAGATTCCTTTTGCTAGGCATGTCGAGTATTCTTCCGGGGGTATATTATTTTTTTCCAAAAAGTCCCGAGTGATTTTAAAGTCTTCTGGCCTTAATGTTTTTGCTATGCCATCTAAAGATATTTGTAGGAAGTTTAAGGAATCTATAAATTTTAATTTCCCATATTCAACTGATTTATATTTTTCCTTTGTAAGTCCTATAACCTTGAAAGAGTCTTTGGCATTTGCTGCTAGATGCTTTATAAATAGATGTAGGTCATAACCAAAAAGATTATGAAATATAACTGGTACAAATTTAGGAGTATGACAATTAAGATTGCAGTTTTTATGGGCTGCTCCTCGATAATTATTTTCCTTTTTTAAATGATCGTGATCTATAACCTTATCGGATTCCCCAAACCCTTGTTTGCACATCCAGCAGTTGAAAGTATTTTTATATTCTTCTAATAGTTGATCTGAAATATTTTGAGGATACTTTGTTTTTAATGCTTTAAATATTTCATGTTCTAGGAGATTTATACTTGTAGTAAAATGATCCAAAACATCTTCTGAAGTTCCTTGAAATGCATATTCTCTAGATTCTATGAGTTCAGGATAATTACTTTTAAATAATAATTTATAGGCAGATGGTAATTGTTTAGTTTTTTTAACACTATTAGGTTTATTATTTTTTCTTAGAAAGGCCTTTAACCTTGTTGGTTTCACCTTCTGTTTAGAGGCTTTCCAGGAATCCATGAGTTTATATTTTTCTATTATTTTTAAATATTGCTTGACTAGATCTTGTTTATGATTTATAGATTCAAAGTCTCCGTAAATTACTCCTAATGTTTGTAATAAATTTGAAAAGTTTTTAAAATACATCCTGGGATCTGTAGGCATTCTAATTAAAGCTGGTGAATCCTTTTCACAAAATCTTGCATGCTTAATCATGGAGTTTTCAGTTGTTGAATAATGAAGACATCTTTTACATGTTCCTCCTCCACAAGTTGGATTCTCTGGTGATGTAAAGGCTTGAAAGTTTTTTATTAAAATATAATGTTGATTATTTTCATGTTCCAAGATTAAAAGATATATCTCCCTGGTGGCATCGCTTCCTTGTATCTCATAGTCAGAAATATAAATTGGAATAATATCTCTGTATCCATGTCCCCATCCTTTAACATGTTCATAAATATTAAGTTTAAGATTATTTAGTCTTTCAAATTCTGGAATGTCTTCTAGTTTCATTGGATGCATGAATCCTTCTTGGCCTCCTTGGCCTTCCGGTCCTTCCGGTCCCTTCAGGAATATTAATTCATTTTCATATTCTTTGTATTTTGAAACTCTTTGAGGGTTTTCAGCTTGAGGATGTAAATGTGCAAGTATTGACCACATGAAACATTTGTTATCCTTATTCTGTACATTTATAACATTTCTAGATTTAAAGGGTGTAGGAATATAGGATTTAGGATTAGGTGGTAATCCCCTCCAATAATCAATTACTAAAGATTGGAAGGAATGAAATACTAAGTTTGAATCTCCTAATTCATTTTCAATCTCTTCTTGTTTTGTTTCTACTGCTTGAATTATTTCTTTGATGCTTTTATTAAATCCTCTAGTTGAAAATAAATATTTAAAAGGCATTGGGATTTCAACATCTAAAGGAATTGTGTCTTCTTGGCCTTGCGGTCCTCTCCAGTATTTTGCTTTGATTGTAATTTTATATTTTATAACATTATACCTTGATGGTTTATAATTTTTTAAAGCTTCACAGAAAGAATCTTTTATATTTTTTTTATTTCTCTTTATATATTCTCCAGGGGTTGCAGGTCCATTAATTTTTAATTTAAATTCATCTATATGATTAAAATTGTCCCAGTTGTATTTTTCTCTTTCAAGATGATCAGGTTCTCCTTCTGAATGGCATTCTTCATCGTCGGAGTTTCTTTCAGAAGTTGGATTCCCAGGACTTTCTTTTATATGTTCTTTTAAATGTTTTAAATAGTAGAAATTCATTTTTGTTGAAAAGTTGCAATGAGGGCATGTAAATACTTCTCTAAGTCTCCCGATACAATTTTCAAAATGTTTATTATATCCTGAATGTAGATATCTTCCTTTACATTTAGGACAGAGTTTTGAATTTGTGTCATTAAGATTATTTTCTTTTAGTAAGTGAGCCTTCAACTTACAGTGGGACATTAATCCTGTTTTATTTTTAAAAACTTTATTGCAAATATTACAGTTCATTTTTAGAATAAATTTTTTTATTGGATCCTATGTTTTCTATTTTTTAGATTTTTATTTTTTTATTTTTAGATTTTTATTTTATTTATTTTATTTTGTAGCCTTAAATCCATATTTTTTAAATTTTGCGAAATAGAGCAAAATAAAAAATGTGCGTTTTTAAGGGTTTTTAGTGTTTTTTTGTGCGTTTTTAGGGGCAAAATGGCCATAAAACATGAAAACAGTGGGAGGCCTGTGTCCGTTAGGGATATATCCCCACTACTCTGGTTTCTTAGGTTATGTTTTTTAAAGTTCATCAATGTGTAAATATTCTTAGAAAATTATTGAAAAAATTATTTGGTCAAATATATTACAAAGTTATCATCAAAAATTTATTCTATCACTTAATTATTAACCTAATTGTCAATGAAATTAATTTTTATTTAAAAACTATTCAATAAAATACAACTAATTATCAGGAAATTAATTAAATTTATCAATTAAATTTATCACCATTAAAACTTTTAATCAGTCAACATGAAATTCTTAGAAAATTATTCAATATCCTCATCAAAATTTATCCTATCACTTGATTATTGTAAAAACTCTAATTATTAACCTCATTGAAAATAATTTTTATTTAAAATTAAAAATACATCCAATTATCAAGAAATTAATTAAATTTACATTAGAATTAGCATTAAATTACAGATATTCACAAAAAATTACGGAAATTCATGAAAATAATAGAAATTCACAAAAATAATGGAAATTTGCAAAAATGATAGAAATTCACGAAAATGTTAGAAATTCATAAAAATGATAGAAATTCACAAATATGATAGAAATTTACTTGAATATTTACTAAAACCATCAACTCTAAAAATTATCAATGAATGCCTTAAACAACAAATTTGCCTAAATAATCATTCAAATAAAAGCATTATATGATCAGTACCCTTGCGACATGTTGAATGTGAGTAGTACCCTTGTGAGCAATACCCATAGGGGGACAGAATATTTTGTCGGATAAACTCAGAGTATATATTAATTAACTCATTCAAATTTTTCATTGAATCAGTCAAATTATCATAAATTTCGATAAAAATTCTAAAGTGGTAAGCAATGTAAAATGAAAAAGATAAATATTCTTTAAACTTTGATAAAATTAGCAATGAAGGTGGTAAGAATCTTCATTAAAGTGAAAAAAATAATCATTACTCGATTCAAATGGTTGAAAATAATTGGTAGAATAATTCATTAATGGATCATTGAATTGGTATAGATAACATGAAGGTTGATAAGAATGTAAATATATTAATTGAATTTATTTAAAATTATTTCATAAAATTCATAAATTTAATAAAAAAACATCTTAAAACAATTATTTGTGGGGAATAATTAATCAAAATTGGTGGAATATAAGTGATAAATTAGTAGAAAATCGGGGGGATATTAGTGATTAATTAATGAAAAATCGAGAATCGGGGGGAATATAGAGGATTAAATAGTGGGATAATGAGAATCGGTGGAATATAAGTGAGGAGGATATATAATTTAAACTATTTTATTACATAACAAGCCGTGACTATTTTATTACATAACAAGCTGTTAATGGTATTTGAATAAGAAATATGGAATAGGTCTTTTTTTTTAAATTTTTGACTAAAATAAATTCTAAAATAATATTATTATAATAACTAATGATTACTAAAATGTTTTAATTTACATTATGCATTTCAAAAAACAATTATCATAAAAGAAAATAATATATATATATTACCCTTTTCATTCAAAATAAGTTGAATATTCAAATATAAGTCTTAGAAAATGCAATCAAAATTAAATTTTAAAAATATAAATTTTATAAGTTTTTCAAATTCTCGAATAATGTAAATAATAATTTGTCATTAAATTCAATTAAAATTAAATAAATCAAGAAAAGAACTTTGATAAAAAATATTATTTTGAAATGGTAAGAATTAACACTGTAGTGTTAAAAGGAAAGTTAATTATTCTTTAAACCAAATTAACTTAGCCATAATTTTCTTTAATTATTACTACCAATTATCATCATCTTCCAAAAAATATATAGCTCTTATTATTATCTATTTAAATTTGTCATTGAAAATTATTTCATAGAAATATCCATTTAAAATTATCTTTGAAAAGTACTTCAAAAAAATTTTCAATTAAAATTATTTCATTAAAATTTGCATCTAAAATATCTGACAATAAAATTTAAATTATTACTTTAATTTAAAATTTTTAACTTTAATTTGCTTTAATTTAAAATTCAATTTTAATTTACCTATTTAAGTTAGACTTTAATATAAAAATCTAAGCCCATAATTTACTTACTTATCATTAATTTAGTTAAGTTTAAAATATAGATCCTTGATTACTTTAATTTAAAAATTTATCCCTTAATTTAATTAATTTCCAAAAAATATTTCATAAAAGTTTTCATTTAAAATTTTCATTTCTCACAGGTGATAGTTATTCAAAAAATCTGACTATTTGTCAACTTATGAATTTGTAAACTTGCTCTCAATTATCGGTGATTATAAATTTAATGCATTTTAATTTTAATTTAAAATATTGTTCCAACTTTTGATTACGCAATTGTTCCAACTCACTTTTTTTGCTTTCAGGAATTTTCGATACAAAAAAAATTTTTTCAATACAAATTTGAATTATCACAAAAAAAGCATGGATTATTCATACTATAGTCTCGATTGATTCAGGGATTTTCAAGACAAAAATGTGGTCTACACTAAAAAAGCATGGATTTATTCAGACTTTAGTGAGGGGTCTCCATGGTCCTGGGATTTTCAATACAAAAAGGCGGTCTACACTAAAAAACAGTTGTAATTAAAGGTATGTTTCGACCAGTCAGAGTGGGAATGCCACTCACCTCTGACTGGTAGTTTGTTGCATGCTTCTTTTGGTTCGCGTCTGTGTGCGTGGTCTAGTTTTGTTCAAATATTATGGGTGTGCGCACACAGACGCGAGAAGTAGGTTTTATTGTAATTTTTGTAATGTTTGACAATCGATGTTTATGTAGGAATTATGGTTTTGTAGAAATTATGATTTGATTGTGTCGTTTGTTTTATCGATTTTTTTGGAGAATTCGGGAAGGGCGGAATTTAAAAGATAAAAAATATGGAAGCAAAGATTGTGGCAAATAAAAAGAGATTATTCCAAGTCGAATATGCATTTAAGGCAATGGCATTAGATGGATTGCTTTCCGTTGGTATTCGAGGCAATAATTGTGGTGTAGTAGCTACACAAAGACAAGTTCCAGATAAAATGATTGAGAAGAGTTCAGCTACAAGATTGTTTAATATTACTGAAAGTACTGGAGGTGTTATGACTGGTATGATCCCTGATTGTCAATCTCAAGTATGTCGTGCACAATTGGAAGCAGCTCGATTTAAATATAAAATTGGATATGAAATGCCTTGTGATATGTCGTTGTATTGCGGATATTAATCAGCTTTACACCCAATCGGCTGAGATGCGACCATTAGGTTGTTCAATGATGGCATTATTTTATGATATTGAAATGGACAAACGATTATTATTCAAAACTGATCCACGTGCCTCTTTGGAGAAGAATAAAATTGTTCTACCATTTCTTGGACCTATTCAAGGTATCAGAATATTTTCAATATAAAACAAGACAATCACTAAAAAAGCCATATTAATTTAAGGTCTCAGGATATTTTCAATACAGAAATCCGATTATCACTATAAAAGCATAGAATATTCAAAATATGTTAAGGTGGGTCTTCTTGGTCCTGAAAATTTAATAAAAAAGGTGGTCTACACTAAACAAGCGTGGTAAATATTTAAAATAAAGCAAATTATGGGCCTAAAAATTGAATTATAGTAAATTATGGGCTAAGATTTTTGAATTAAAGTAAATTATGAGTCTAAAAATTGAATTAGAGTAATGGGTTCAAATTATGAAATTAAAGTACATGATGGGTCTAATAATTGAATTAAAGTAATGGGTTCAAATAAGTTAAGTAAGGTTCAAATTTTAAAATTGAAGTTAAATAAGGTCCAAATTTTAAAAATAAAGTACATGATGGTTCAAAAAATTAATCAATGGGCTCAAATAACTAAATCAAGGTTCTTAAAAATTAAATTAAAGTTAATTAAGGTCTAAATTTTAAAATTAAGTAATCAATGGTCAAAAATTTTAAATTAAAGTTAAATAAGTAAATTAAAGTAAATTAAATTTTAAAAATTATTAACAAAAAGTCGGACTAATAGTAGGTGTTTGAGAATTGAAATTTTTTAAGTAATTTTTAATAGAAATTTTAATGAAATATTTTTTAATGGTAATTTTAGATGGAAATTTTTATGGAATAATTTTCAAGTTAATTTTTAATGGAAATTTTAATGGAATAATTTTTAAGATAGTTTTAGATGAAAACCTTTATGAAATATTTTTCAAAGACAAATTTTAATAATAATAATTCAACAACAAACCAAGAACCAGATACCTGGTACCAAGTACTAACAACCAAAAACATGCAACCAACTAGGTACCAGATAGCAAGTACTCACAACCGTCAACAACCAGGTACTAAGCATTATCAACCAAGTACTAACAACCAAGTACAAGATACCTAGTACTAAGCACTGTCAACTAGATACCAAGTACTTACAACCAGATTACCACATGAAACTATTGGTTAAATAAGTAAATTAATGTCTAATTTTAAAATTTAAGTAATCAATAATCTAAAATATTAAAGTTAAAGTCAATTTAAGATGAACGTTTTCTGGGATTTTCAATGTTACTTTTAGATATAAAATCTTCGTCAATTAATCAATAACCACATGAAATTATTGATTAAATATGAAAATAAGGGTTATATTTAGTTTTTAAGTAAATTATGGTGTAAAATTAAGTAATAAAAAGTAATTAGGTAAATTAAGGATAAGTAAATTTAAGTTAAAAATTTAAATACGTAAATTAAAATAATAATTTTTAAATAAGTAAAGTAATGTAATAAGTAAATTAAAGTAAGATTTTTAAATTTATTATCAAAAGATTGAATAACCACCAACTTTTTTGAGAAATGTAATTTTTAATGAAAATTTTAATGGAAATTATTATTTTTAAGTTAATTTTAAATGTAAAATTTTTTAAGTTAAATTTTTAGGTTAATTTTAATGAAATAATTTATTAAGTTAATGAAAATTTTAATAGCACATTTATTTAAATCAATTTTTATTAGAAATTTTAATGGATTAATTTTTTAAGTTAATTTTTTAAGTTAATTTTTATGAAATATTTTTTAAGATAATTTTAAATACAAATTTCAATGAAATATTTTTCAATAATAATAATAATAATAATAATAATAATGATAATAATAATAATAATAAAATTACCAATGAAAAATATTTCATTAAAATTTCTATTAAAAATTACTTAAAAAATTATTTCATAAAAGTTTTCATTAAAAATTTCAATTTTCAAACTATTATTCCAACTTTTTGTTAATAATTTTTAAAATCTTACTTTAATTTACTTATTTAAAAATTATTACTTTAATTTAAAATTTTTGAACATTGATTACTTAATTTTAAAATTTGTACCTTAATTAACTTTAATTTAATTTTTTAGAACCTTAATTTACTTATTTCAGCCCATGATTACTTTAATTTAATTTTTTAGACCACAATTAACTTATTTGAACCCATAGATTACTTTAATTTAATTTTTTTAGAACCTTAATTTAGTTATTTGAGCCCATTGATTACTTTAATTTAATTTTTTAGACCTTAATTAAATAATTTGAACCCATTGATTACTTTAATTTAATTTTTCGAACCATTATTTACTTTATTTAAAAATTTGGACCTTAATTTACTTTAATTGAAAAGGTTGGAGCATTATTTACTGTAATTAAATTTTTATACCCATAATTTACTTTAATTGAAAAATTTGGACCTTAATTTACTTTAATTCAAAAATCTGAGCCCATAATTTACTGTAGTTCAAATATTTGGACTATAATTTACTGTAATTCAAATTTTTGTACCATTATTTAATGTAATTCAAAAATTTGGACCATTATTTACCTATTTATCCTTAATTTACAATGCTTTTTTAGTGTAGACCACCTTTTTTTATTGAAAATCCCAAGATCAAGGTGACCCACCCAAATAATACTGACTTATCCTTGGCTTTTTATATTGAAAATATCCTGAGACCTTGAATTACGACTGTTTTTTAGTGTAAACCGCCTTTTTGTATTGAAAATCCCTGGACCGTGGAGACCCCTCAATATAGTCTGAATAATCCATGCTTTTTTAGTGTAGACCGCTTTTTTCTATTGAAAAAAAATTTTGTATTGAAAATCCCTTGATCAATCACTCTAGTCTGAAAAAAAAATTTTTGTACTAAAAATCCCTGAAAGCAAAAAAACTGAGTTCCAACAATTGCGTAATCAAAAGTTGCAACAACGTTTACTTTGCATAAACTAAGTTTCGGACTATTACTTTATATGAATGATATATTTGACAAGTATAACTAAAATATTTTTATCGTTATTATTGCTACTATTATTAAACAATTAAATGATAATTTAAGCCTTTTGCTGCGAAGTATATCTTTTATAATTTTTATCATTTTTCGAAATATAGCAAAAGGTTTAAATTTATGATTTAATTGTTTAACATTTAATTATTCCTGCTACCAAGAAATTATCACTTTATATTATTATTATTATAAAACCGTAATTCAAAGCCGTCAAATTATATTTATTACGTAATTCTTGATGATATTGCTTGCAGCTTCCACCATAAAGTCCATCAGAATGACATTGAATTCTTACCTTATGTTTTAAGAAGTGGATATTATTTTTGAGGAATTTTCTTCATATTAATTATTAAATAAAAACACATGTACATTTCCAGTTTCATCACAAACATAAAAAGGAATGTTTTATATGATATCCATTTGAAATTAATAATTTCTGAAACTTTAACTGATTTGCATTTAAACAATTTCATTTGATAAAATATTTTTTCCCCAATATTACATAACCAAATAAATGAGGGGGGGAGTGGAAAATGTGAAATGTCTTCCTCCAAGTCTTCTTCGTCTGAAAGGTGAATAGGGGGTAGGTTATGTTAAGCATTTAGGACGAGGGCAGGTTTGAGGCGACTTAAGCTTATAATGTGTAATATACCGTCGATATATAGCTGAGCAGTGTTTTTGAAATCTTGATCAGCGGGAAAGATCCTTTATAACGAGGTTTCATGTTTGAGGTATCGACGCATTTTAAGCAGTTGTGGGAAGTTGAGAGGAGTGACTTTGGCAATGTATGGATTGTCCAATGTTGAGTATGTGAAGGAAGGGTTGGAATCTAAAGATAAGAATTGGTTGGTGTCACGATTTATCTGTTGTAACGAGGAGTCTGAATTAGTTTCTATGCCATGCGTGTATTCACACCAAACAGTAATGGCGCTGGAAATACCACACTAGAACATTTAAGAGTATTGTTCCATACGTTTAGTAGGAAAGTTGGTATATCCTGATGTAATAGAGAGAATGCAAAGTGATGTTTTCAAAGTGCAATGAGCGCATTCTATGAGACCGTTGGTCTGGGGATGGTAATATGAAGTGCGTAGGCGTTCGATTCCGAGGAAATTTGTTATGTAATGAAACAGATCTACTTCAAATTGGCGGCCTTGGTCTGTGATGATGGTTGTCGGGATGCCGTAACGAGAGAACCAAGTAGAGGAGAGGAAATCTGCGACAGTTTGGGCTGTAATATTTGGAATAGGGATTGTTTCGAGCCAACGTGTCTTTCGATCTATCATAATCAGGGAAAACCGTCATCTAGTAGCAGTGGTCCTACAAGGTCGATATGTAGGATATCAAAATGTGAACGATTGGGGTATATGGAAAAATGCGGTTTGATGTTTCGAAAAAAAAGACTTAGGAAAATTACAGAGAATTTAAAAAATGAATTTAAAAAAAAATTTGATTTGAACATATCCCGAATTCCAATAAAAAATATTGGTCACTTCATAATTAGTGAATGCATTGAGATACATTTGAAGCCGCCACATCATAATAAGAATTATGAAGTTTCAGATAATTCAGAAAATCTAATATACCAGTTAAATCCGGCAGAAACAATACAAAACAGTTCAAAGAAAACATTTATATTTCAGTTATCGTGAATGCAAGGAAAAACAGTAAAAATTGTGAGTAGAAAAACAAAAAATGTCAAATATATTAATTATCAGAATTAAATAACTTGCAAAAGGATTTCATGAAAAATAAAATAAAAAAAATTATAGATATTGCATTTTATTATGTTTGCAGTGAAGGCGCAAATCTGTTTTTTATTTATATAATTTATAAAATGCTGATGCTAAGGAACTGTATGAATATATATGTATATAAAATACATTTTATTAATATTATATTAGATAGTATTAAAAAAAATAAAGTTTCACATTTATATAATTCAAAATTTCTTTATCCAATTTCTATTTTATGTTTGATTTCGGATAAAGCAAACGTGATTAAAATTAATTTATTCCAACTTTCCTTTTTCGTATTGCGCTTCTTACCGAACCCTTTCTGTCATATAATAGCTCATTGGCTTGCGATCGGCAAATTCAAGGTGGCAATGCAAATTAGTCCATATAAATTGAACCTTTCAAAATACAGATAAACATAGAGAAAGTGAGATTTTATTTTAATAAAAGATTTTCAAATATTTTTCATTTTAGAAATATTTTCAAATGATATTTGTAATGTCTTCGTTGTTTATGTGGATGTGCGTGATGGCGGTTATTTCTATTGGTTTGGATTCAATCAGCGCTGAACCAATCGAACGCAGCCGCAGACAGACTAAAACAAAGGACCAATCTTTCATCAAAATGAAAGACAATACCGGTAACACAAATATGAAGGATATCACAATGCAATAACAAATTTTAAAATAATTTGTTATAAAAATAAAGAATTTTTTGATATTTGAATAAATTATTCAATAAAAATTTGATATAAACTTTATTATTTATATTAGAAATAATAATGAATATTAGCCAATCAAAATCTACCATCTTATTATTAGAACTTTTATGAATAAATTAATATATCCAACATAAATTTTGTCAAAACTTTCAATAATATTTTAACTAACCTTTTAAGTATATTTATTATATTTAGAACCATTGAATTAAATTATATATAATTACTATAAGCACTTTTTACAGTTTTCACATCAATTTTATTTCAATTAACATTGTATTTATTAATAAAAAGTGACTATGAATCAGTAGAAATATAAAAAAACATCGATATCTTAACTGATTCATAGTCATATTGATTTCCTCTTTTGAAAAATGCATTTTGTAGTTGTTGAATATTTGAACAGGTTTTACAAGTTGATTCTTCAAAACCTAATACTTATTTTTTAAATATTACTCTAATTTACTATAATCTACTTAATTTTACAACCAAATTTAAAATATATTATTTCAAATATTGCTTGAATTTACTTTTACTTACTTAATTTTTGAATTATTACATTAAATAATGATTTGCCTAATTTAATTTAAAATTATTACCGCAATTTGACGTGACTATCAATTCTTCTAAATGACATTATAAATTCATGTACAAAAAAATCTAGAGACAATAAAATACTTTGACTTTTAACGATAGTCGGATTCTATGTACAAAAAACCCAGGGACTTTAAAATACCTAAGTTTTTTAGTGACAATCAAATTTTCTATACAAAATCTCTAGGATGAAATATATCCCTTGATTAGTGTAAATTTGAAATAATTATAGTGTAGCCTCCGTAGCGTAATTAGGTAAAAGTGAAACTTAGAAATTAAATTTTAAAACAAAAAAGGTAAATTCTTTTTAAAAATACAATTTCATATTATATGGTGTATTTTAGGATAATTGTTTGATAATTTAAAATTTTATTTTATTTATAAATATATCGTCTTTGTATGGGAAATTAATCATCACTAATATTTTATTCATTGTTCATTTGAGATGGAAATCATTTTGTTATACCACGTTATTATCAGTACTAATATTATTATTTTACTAATGATGATGATGATGCCGAAATAGACTTTCTTTTGTTCATTTAGTTACATTTGTTATGTTTCTTATATAATTAGTTTTAAAATTTTTTTTAATATACAATTAGAAATGGAAACATTCACAACCCCACAATATCAACATCAAGGAATTATGACAAAAAGCGATTTGAAACAAAAACTACTTCTGTCTTGTTAACATATTGTCGTCGGATCGGGGAGATCTCCCGTTTGGCAATGTAATACAACACAGTACTGTATAAATGGTTTTCAGGATATTTTTATATATTTTGACACCCTTGCTTGCATTAAATCATCCCTACATTTCTTTAGATAATAGAAAGAGTGAAATAGAAATCAATTACACCAAATTCAACCTATAATAAAAGAAAAAGACAATAATTTTATAATGGTTATAAAATCTTTATTTTTGCCTAAATTTACCAGTTGTTGCTTATAAAAGATGCGCGGTGGTTAGTGTAGGGACATACAATTAATTAGAATAAAGAAATTATTCAAATTAACATTGCCCTAAAATAATTGTCATATCTGCTCCAATAGTCAATATACCAACGAAAGCACGAACACTTGACCTGGAGATTGTATATGAATTGGTGTGAAGATTGGTGTGAATTGTTTTACTAAAATAAACTATTTCAAAATTATTTATATAATAATGTGTAATAATTACCTAGTTATTAAAATATTATAAATTAAACTCATTACGAATTGATTTGGACTGATTGGCCATGCGCTCATGCTAAATAATTTCCAGCGTAAATGGTTAATATTTTTATATATTTTATATAAATTTTATTATATTCATAATAATTTACTAAAAATAAAAGTTATATAATATTATATTATATCATGATACTTACACTGATAGGGAAATCATAAATGTTTTAAAAGTTTTCAAACATTCCTCTATTGAATATTTGATTGATTTATTTAATTATGATAAATGTATTTTGAAGTTAACTAGTTATTTAATGCATTTAGATAAAACAGTGGTAAACAACGATTCACTGAATGAAAACTTTTGGAGTTGCATGTATTTAAGGTTGAAACCGGGATATAGTAGATTGATTTATGAATGGATAGCAAAAGCCGATTTGATTGAAAATAAGCTAACGGAAAAACTGAACGATGTTAAGAAAAGGTATTTAACTTGTTCAATTTGTAAAGAAAATCAAGTTTCGGTTTTGTATTTACCGTGTGGTCACGTAATTGTTTGTTCTAATTGTCACGAGAAGAATGTTCACAATTGCCAAGCCTGTTCAACTTTGATTAATGAATATCATACTATATATATGTAAGTTCTCAATACAAATTTCTAGTGTCTTTGTTAAATATGCACATTTATTGCTATTTTGTGTATTTTTTAGTTAATTTATAAATAATATCTGAGATTTTGATGTATCAATGCAAATCAATATACAACAAATTAATCAATAAAGATTATCACATATTGTAAGTTCTTTAATATATTCATAGTTTATCCAGCAAGATATTTTGTCCCCTTATGGGTATTTGTCGTGAAGGTACTGGTCGCAAGGGTAATTAAGGCACATGTATATAAATTCTTAGGTAATTTAGTGAGAAATATTTGGGTAATATATTTCGTCAATATTTTAAATGTAACTTTATTATTATTTCGAACGACTAATTTATTGGTTAACTTTGCCATTTAGCAACAGGTAATTTATTCATTTAATGTTGTTTACAATAGTTAACTTTATGAGAAATAAATGATCATTAACAACAACATTTATTGATAATTCTTTATCATTTGGAGTAAAAATCTTTGTTCGAGACATAAAGAGCTCATAATATGATCATTTGGTTCACCATTTGGTACTACAACGTAAAATACTACGTAATAAATGATACTGTATCGCTCTATATTAATAATAATAATAATAATAATAATAATAAAAAAAAAAATAAGAAAAAAAAAGGAAACCGTACGTTTACTTACCAAGTGACAAGGGGGGAGAATTTTGCATTATAGAGAAGAATCGTTACTGTGAAGCTGGTTACGAACACCTCGGCAACATCGAAACATACAAGAAAGTCAGCCGCATGTCACCAAACACCATCGAAATGAAGATCAACAAAGTATGGAAAGCCATAGCTTTGGAAATGAGGCTCAACAACAGAATAACCAACAGCTTCGTCACAAAAAATTCTGATCTTCCTAACTTCTACCACCTAATTAAAACTCACAAAGAGGGTCCTGGTATCAAAATTAGACCTATAGTGTCCAACAAAAATGAACCAACAACTAAAACAAGTTGGCTCCTTGCAAAGATCTTGAAACCTTTATTGGACACGATACCACACCATCTTCAAAGCAACGACTGCCTCATGACAAGACTAAATAATAACATGACTTGTCATAGAGAATTCCAATACCCATTTAGTCTTGATGTCGTCTCACTATACACATCTATCGAACCAACAGAGGCTATTCAATGTTTAGAAAAGAAATTAAGAGAAAGCAACTTGTTAATAAAGGAAATGAATATCGAGAATATCACCAAACTACTTACTGTTATCCCCGAGAACACCTATTTTACCTTTGAACAAAATATCTATAAACAAGTTAAAGGTCTGCCTATGGGTTCTAGCATATCAGGACTGCTAGCAATCATCTTTATGGATAACCTCGAACGACAGACACTGAGGACCATACAACCCATCGGTTTCTATGCAAGATATGTAGATGATATCTTCATTACGACCAAAAACAGAAAAGAAATATTTCATACATTCAATGCGGCTCATCAAGATATTAAGTTCGAAATCGAATATCCGGAAGAAGATGGATCCCTCAATTTATTGGATTTGAGAATCAAAATAGAAGAAAATACTCCAACATACGGGTTCTACAGAAAACCAGCTCGCAAAGAAATATTTATGCACCAAAGATCAGCGCTTCCATACTTACAGAAAGTACATGTCATAAGAAACGAGAAACGAAGAATAGCCAATCGATGCACGGAGAAAAACGAAAACTTTAAAGAGCAATCAAATTTCAATAAAATCCTACACCGAAACGGATACAAAGGTGAGGACATTGAAAGAATGAATTCTACCCAAAGAAGATCTAGGGAATTAACACAAAAGAATCAGAAATATTTCTATCTGAATATCCCATTCATCAGTGACATACTCGACTTCAAGATCCTGAAAGAACTTAAACGTACCGGTCTTCCAATTCGGATAGCACATAAATCTTGGACATTGAGAAGGGCTCTGGCAGGCAACATAAATAGAGAAAACAATTGCACAATGAAAAACTTCCAGACACCGAAAGATATGTGCTTTAGAAAAAACATCGTCTATTGCATCACGTGCAATGTATGCAATGAAATCTACATTGGAAGTACCCTCAGGACATTGCACCAAAGAGTTAAAGAACATCTAGATCCTGGTGGAACATCCTCGTTGGGAAGACATCTCCGGCAGTGTCAGCCAACAGAGGAAAGAAAAAGTATTTCAATAGAAATCATAGCTAATGGAAACATCCAAAAGAAAAATGTCAGAATCAAAGAAGCAATTCTCATCATAAACAGACAGCCGAAGATCAACACTAAAGAAGAAATCAATGAAATCATGAATTTGATCTGTTGTCATTGACTTTGAGAATAACTGACAATATATAAAGAAATTAAAAAAAAATAGAATAAATTAAAAAGTAATAATTAGAATAATATAGGAAAAAATTTTAAAAAATAGGGTTTGAAAATCAAAATTGACACATTTTTTGAAATATTTAAATAGCATATATAAGTAGTTATTGGAGGCTTTATTTAAAATATTTTCAAATATTTTATTAGGCTTCTAGAAGCTAATTATAGAAGCTGTAAAAAATTTAAAAATTTTAGTTTGTGTCATTTTGAAATTTTAAATGTAAAATTTTAAAAGTTTTTAGTAAAACAATTCATTATATTTACAACCAATGAGAATTAAGAGAAAGGAAATAAAAGAAAGATTGAAAGGTATTTTGGGGAAGAACATTGCTAAATTCCAGGAGATTGACAAGGACTATCGTATAGTCGAAAATTCTTTCATTAAATACATTATTTGCAGCAAAAGGCTTAAATTATCATTTTATTGTTTTAAATAATAAATGCTGCTACCAAGCAATCATCATTTTATAATAATAATAATAATAATAATAATAATAATAATAATAATAATAATAATAATAATAATAATAATAAGTTAATACTTTGAAAATAAAATAAGAATTTTGAAGAAAAAATTAATGAAAATTTTGAAAATATTGAAAATGTTGAAAATCGTAAAAATATCCTTTGGAAATAATATTAATAATAATAATACTTTGAAAATAATAATACTATGAACTTGTATTTGAAAATAATAATATTATACCTTTTGCGACCAATACCCATAGAGGGACAAAATATCTTGTCGGATAAACTCAGACTATATATAATAAAACGAATTAAATCAGTCAAATCAAGATAAGAACTTTGATAAGAACTATTCTCAGGTGGTAAGATTATATGAAATATATGATACATTACTAAATAGTGAAAATCTTAATTGAGATTGAATTAATTGCTACAGAAGGTTAAAGGAAACTACACTGACAATTAAATTTTGAATATTACTACGTTACTTTTCAATTATTTAGGAATATGCCTAATAATATTTTTGAAATTTAGTGTAAAATAAAGGAATCAGCCTAAACTTTATCAGCCCAAAATAAAAAATATATATATTTTTCCTAAATTTAAAGCAAATTACATGTATTTTCTTAAAATATTTTTAATTTTGCCTTTATTTATTGCCCTTTACACATATTCACAAACAATCACTTTAGATCTTGCTTAGAAATATTTTTCTATTCTGAAGGTGTGTAATACAAAGACATGCAATACAAATTAATGAGTAACAAAGACATTTGCAATGCAAACGTAGTATTAAAATGTGTTTGGACTTTGAAAAATCTTCGAAAAGTAATTCGTTAAATAAACCTAAGAAAATATTTAGATTTGACCTCAATTTGACCTTAAATTGTGGGGGTAGGGGGTTGACCTTAAAATGGCTTAAATTGACCTTAAACTGCCCTCAAAATGACACTGGCCTTAAAATTTGACCTTAAGGTGACCTCAGTGTTTCCTATGACCTTCTGTTGACCTTAATGATCAGTCATCGTTGGCTCACTTCTACCTACTGTGGTCGAATAAAATAATTATGTGCAGTTGCTAGGAGAAGGTGAAACATAGCGAAGTTATAGAACGAATAAACATGCGAAGTGAAAGATTCCTCATACAAGTAAAAAAGTACATACAAGTACATACAAGTACATAAAAAAAAGATAAATTATTTAGGTGATAAATACTCATATAATAATAAAACTTCATATAATTTGAGTAAAATAATTTATTTTATATTTCTACGAAATTAATTAAATGAAATATTACATTAAAAATCACATTAAAAATTCTACATTTTCATTAAATTATGTAAATTATTAATTAAATTAAAAATATTTAATTTATTCCATCGAAATAAAATTTCATCTGCACTATATCAGAATTGCTCTCAAATCCGGAATCCGACTGATCCCTGACTTTCTGACACGTCAGGACATTTCCCATATAATTTCGCTGACATTAACGGCAAAGATAGTCTGAAAGTTTGATTGAAATAGTGCTTACAATTTTGAGACTACCAATTTAATTATTTTATATTTATAATGAATCCAATGGCAATGAATGGGCGATGGATCTTGGCAGTTTGTGTCTTTGCGGCCCTCCTAGCGGTTGGAAATGCATCAAAATCAAAACTTAAAAACAGGCTGTACCACCTGGTTGGTTACAACCTTTAGTCAGTGTAATGTATTGTTATATTTTATTTTATTTTTTTGTTGTTTATCTTAGTTCAATGTAAGTAATAATTCTGAACGTTGTACGTGGAGAAGACTTTTTTATCCTTTTTTTAAAAAAATAATCTATATAGCGATAATTTACCAATGTAATTGCTCAATAATTTCATTGTTACCGAATTACTTGTATAAAAATACAAAAACAGAAACCGCGAATTTGTGTACAGCAAAAGGCAGCCCAATAAAAACGTTCGGGAAACAAAACATTAAAATCACAATCAACATCTCACAATACAATTAGCAATTCACTATCGCGGAAGTCAAACAAGCCATTTTAGGAGCAGATTTCCTCTCAAACTTCGATCTACTAGTCGACTGTAAGAATGGAAAAGTCTTACCAAACAATTTAAGCAACATATACAACAAAAATAAACTATCCAAGAAACAAATCAATTGTGACATTTGAATAATAATCAATATCACAACAGCCGACAAATACCCAATTCCAATAATAAACGACATCATAACAGATTTAACAAACTCAAAATTCTCAGCAAAATAGACTTCGAAAAAGCCTACCATCAAATTCCTGTCAGAACGGAAGACATAAAGAAAACTGCAATCATCACACCCATAGGACTTTTCGAATATAATAAAACGTCTTTTTGGATTAAAAAACGCAGCAGCCACTTTCCAACGCTTTATGGATCAAATATTTCGAAATCAACTACACACAGTGGCATACCTAGACAACATCTTGATAGCATCATCAAACAAAACAGAACATATACAAAACATTAAAAACGTGTTCGAAATATTAAACAAACATGAATTAAAAATTAACGTAAAAAAATGCGAATTTTTGAAAACAAAAATAAAATTTCTGGGACATATGTTAAACGAAAACGGAACAAAACCATTAGACGACAAAATCAAAGCAATCAAAAACTATCCCTTACCCAAAACAACAAAAGAACTAAGACGTTTCCTTGGCATGATCAACTTCAATCACAAATACATACCAAAATGTAGCGAAATGCTAGCCCCTCTCAACGAACTGAAACAAAATAAAGAGAAATATCAAAATAAATTGGAACGAAAAACTAATAACAGCTTTTGAACAGGCAAAAGAAAACCTGAAAAACGCAAGCATCCTAAGCTTTCCAAACCAAGAATTACCATATATAGTCAACACAGACTGTTCGGGATTAGCAATGGGCGGAACGATATTCCAAGAAGAAAACAACAAAAAAATGCCAATAGTCTTGTTCACAAAGAAACTTAAAACTCACCAAATGCGATACTCCACTTTCAACAGGGAGTTGTTAGCACTACATGAGACAATCCGACTCTTCCAATACCTATTGGAAGGAAATGATTTTGAAGTGTATGCCGATCATAAACCCTTAATAAATGCAATGAACATGAAAAACCTTTCACCCAGATAAATAAGATAATTAAACTATATTTCACAATTTAATTGTAAAAGAAAATACATAGCAGGTTCAGCTAACATAAGTGCAGATGCATTATCAAGAATAGAAACCGACATCAATGCACTTAACATACCACCCATCATAGAGTTAGAAAATTTAAAAACTAGACAAAAAGAAACAATAATCAAATTTCCATAGTGGAATTCACTCCGATTGAAAGAAATAGACGGCATATGGTACGACACTTGAAACAACAACAACAAAAGGATTATAATACCAGCAGAACTGCGTGATCAATACCTCCAGAAATATCACAACATCTACAATCCGGGAAACAAAGCCACATACGAACTTCTGCATACCAAAGTCGTTTGGCCTTATATGAGAAGAGACGTAAAAACGTTCGTAAAAAATTGCCCACATTGTCAAAAGAATAAAATAACAACAAAACAATTCAAAACAACAATTGTAGAATTCCCAAGTTCTGAACGTTTCGAAACGATATATATCGACATAGTTAGTCCTCTACCTCTAAATAATAAACACAAGTATTTATTAACTATAATAGACCGAAAAACAAATCAGTTCGAAGCCATACCAATAAAGGAGATATCAGCAGCAAAAATAGGCAGTAAATTAGAACTAAACTGGTTCGCACGGTATGGCTGCTCAAAAACAATAATCAGCGATCAGGGTAGACAGTTCGAATCCGACATTTTCAAAGGACTTTGCAACAAATATAACATCAACAAAATAAGAACAACAGCATACAACCTACAATCAAATGGAAAAATGTAGAGATTACACCTATCAATAAAACAAGCAATCAGAACAAAAACTAATAATAACAACAACTGGTTAGAAACAATGCCAGAAATACTAATAGGATTACGAAACAATCCTTCAAGCTTAAACAATAAAAGTCCTATCCAATCAGTTTTTGGACACAATACAAACCTACCAAACTTAAAAGATAAAAACGAAAAGAAGATAAAAACAATCGATAAAGAATCACAAATACCCAAACAAAAAAGCATTCTAAAAAACAAAAACACTCAACAAACTCAAAACTAAACAGAACTAATAATAGACATGGTCTTAGCACATAAACGTTTCACTAGCGGATTTGAAACAATGTATGAAGGCCCATACAAACTGCTAAATATGTACAGAAACGTCGGCACAATTTTAAAAGACAATAAACAAATCAAAATAAACATAAGCAGATTAAAACCATATCACGAAAACAAAGAACCACATTTAACGATCACCACAACCAAAACCCTCAAAACAACCACCCAAAATACAAATCTCAAGAACGAACAGAAACACAGACAAATCAGAAACACATAAGATTCAGTGAAAAACACTCAACAAAATCTTTCGACAATAAAACAACAATCACATCAGATCTTATCTTTTTTTTTAAAAATTAAACTATATAGCGATAATTACCATAGTAAATTATCGCTATAGAAAATTGAATAAATTAAAAAAATCAATAACACGAATTAAAAAGATCATTCGTAGGATTAATCAAAACCAGATAGACAGAATATATAATTGGCAATTATATCAAGTACGTATTAAAAGATCATTCGTAGGATTATTATAAAAGAAGAAGAAAATATACAACTTTAGTAGCTACTATATTAGTGTAACATCTTAGAAGTCGGATAATTTTAAAGCTAAAGAAAAAGGTCGTGAAATTGATAAAGATTCCCTATAACGACTATAAATTTTGATTATAAGGACATTCTTCGGAAATATAATCCGAGAAAGTGATTTAAAGACCTAAGGGTCCTAAAACAAAAGATCGATTTTAAATCAAGACAAATCCGTCAGAAAATTAACCAGAAGAAATTTTCTATTCAAAAAAAAGAAAAAACAAGGTTGTTTAATTAACTTTAGTTTTAATAAAAGTTGAGTTTATTGTTTTG
>CAUHTR010005871.1:0-24086 GCA_959609185.1 Schmidtea polychroa | reverse complement strand
ATTTGGGGCATA
The DNA here is from genome assembly GCA_959609185.1 of Schmidtea polychroa. Lineage (NCBI taxonomy): Eukaryota > Metazoa > Platyhelminthes > Tricladida > Dugesiidae > Schmidtea > Schmidtea polychroa. The sequence goes on along the minus strand of CAUHTR010005871.1, from coordinate 24,074 downwards.
TCCAACATTTGAGGTATCATCACCTTAAGTTTTTGTAATTCATTAATTAAATAAAATAAATTTACCCATTGATTCCATGATAATATCTCGGGTATTGTCCTCAATAACATTTTCACCGTCATTAATAGACTGATCAACTAAATAATTTTATTTTCAATTAAATTTTTAAAAATAAATTTACTTAATAAAAGATCTTCTTCATTGTCACTAATAATAATTGGCAGATCTTGATTATAGTTGTCGGCCTCGGTGACTTCATACCATAAATTCTCTAAAATAATAATAAATAATAATAATAATAATAAAATAATTTACCGTTTTCTCCAGCCAACATGGCGCGTAAAATCCAAAATCTTGCACCAAGCTTCAAAATAATAATAATAATAATCGATGAAATAGGTTGATGGGAACGATAACTTTTGGCAGGCCAAATAGTAGGTCACCGCTGGAACAAAGACATTAGAAATAATAATATTTTTAAAAATAATAATAATTATTTATAACTATATATCATTGATGAGTCATATGTCTTTGTTCTTGAAAAAAAATTTTAAAAATTTTTTCCGGCCGGGGGGGGGGGGGGTGGGGTAAAAAATGTCTTTGATCCAGCGGTGACCATACCATCTACTGAAGTGGACAAGAATAATTGTAGGGTTCACCTACATGAAAATTATCATAGAAAAAGGTTTGTGACTCAGAACACTATAATCAGTGGTCTCGAAAAGTAAGTTTTTATATTCTATATATTCTTATTAATATTATTCATTTTTAGAAAATCAAATCCAAGTTTTCAATAAAATCCAAACCAATGTAGATGAGGTACAATTAATCAACTCGCCCCAAATGCTAGGGAATTCGACCATCAGAAAATCAAGTTTAAAAACTATGAACTTGCAACAGGAGATGTTATATTGTATATTTTCTGCAGGTTTTTAAATAAAAATTGATGATGTTATTATTATTATTATTATTTTTATTATTTGCTTTTTTCTTAAGTATTAACTTTAAAATAAATTAAATAACTAAAATTTATTAATACATTCTCAATCCTCATCTCCACACTTCATAACATTTTCAACTATAATATCGACACAATCAGTAAAATCGAAACATACATGAAGTTCGTTATCCTCGAGCTTCATAATATTTTCCATAGGTTCAGAGATTTCCTCATCATTTTCTTGAGCCTTTTCTTCATCAATTTCCTCATCAATTTGTTCAGTTATTTCGTCATCAATTTTATCAAATCTTGAATCTTCACTCTCAGCTACCCAGCTTATATTTAATGTATTTGAAACCGATAATATGTCCTCCATTTTTACACCAGTTATTTCTGATAATTTTTACAACTAAAAGCTGATTAAACGTTCTAAATAATAAATAATTCGGTAATTAATTAATCAAAATAACCTTTTGTCTACTGTCATTATTAACACTTTAAAACTATAATGTAAGTATGCTTCTAAATTGTCTTTGTTAAACTTTGCATGTCCTTTGCATTAATGTTGCAATTTCCTTGTTAATAAAGTGAAAAAACAAATATGACTAAATACATTTATTAAATACACTTATTAAATAAATTAAATACATCAACATTTATTAAAATAGTTGTAAAAGTCTAGCAGACATCATTTTCCTAATAGGAGAATACACATCATTATTATCAACTTCATATCCTTGGATTGCAGTTGTTATATACCAATTTTCTTTTTCTTAGAAGCTGATTTTGGCAAATGCATCATAATATCGTGCATATCGGTTGTTGAACCATGCATGTTGATTACATGCTAGATTTGAATTCAACAGTTTGAAAACATCATCAATAGTTTTAAAATCTATCATTGAAAGCGTGCCGGATAAAAATTGAAATTGAGTCGGAATTAGCTTGATTGGTGCAATCAATTTCATATTGATTTCTTCTTTTAAAAAATACATTTTGTAGTTGTGGAACATTTGAACCAGTTGTCCAAGTTCTTCGTTAGATTTTTCGGTACTTGAAATTTCATCGTGAATTATGATTAAAATAGAATAACCAATCAGATTAAAGTTTACCTTTGTTTAAAATATATGCCTTTGTTTTAATTGCACATGTTTTTTTGTATTCTATTTATTATTATGTGATTATTATTAATATTATTATTATTATTTTTATTATTATTATTATTATTATTATTATTATTATTATTATTATTATTATTATTTTTATTATTATTATTTTTATTATTATTATTATTATTATTATTATTATTATTATTAGTATTACGGTTCTGAAACAGGCACTACAATAACAAATATCGAATTAAAATTTATTTTCATAAAAATACTTAATTTAATACATAATTTTCGTTTGAAATCTATTGCTCACAATAGGTTAGAACCATTGAATTATTTTGGAATTCCTGGTATGTCTTGGTCTTCTTCTTTAATGTCATTAGATGAGCCGATTGAATTGATAACTGAAAACGAAATGTTTAGCTTTTATGAGGGTGGAATAAGAGGAGGTCTTACTTTTGTAAATTAACATTATATAGAAACTGATAAAAACACTGAGCTGCTTTATATTAATATTAATAATCTTTACGATTGGGCTTTAAGTCAACCATTACCTTGTGGCGAATTTAGTTGAGTTCTTGATGGATTTGATTTAATATTGGATGAATGTATTAATTGAAATCTTGAATACACTTGGATACACACTTGAAGTTGATCTTGTAATTCCTTCTGAGCTTCATGATAAGTTGGATAATTTCCCTGTTGCTGCTGAGAAAATGAAACCTGTTGGGTCAAAAGTTGAAAAAACACATCTTCCAAAATCTAATTATGTGATTCATTGGAGATTATTAAAATTATACTTGGCTCTTGGTGTTAAAGTTACACACAAAAATAGGCTGTAAGGTTTAAGCAATCACCTTTTTTTAAAAAATACATAGACACCAATACTGAATTAAGAGCTAAAAGTAAAAATAGTAAAAATAGTTAGAAAAAAAATATTATAAATTATTAAATAACAGTTTGTATGGTAAAACTGTTGAAAATCTAAAGAAAAGGATGAATCTTCGTCTTTGCACAACAGACAGTAAATTAGTCAAGTATTCATCAAAACCTTCGTTTAAAAAATCAATTAAAATCGATGATGATTTAATAGGTCTATTGTTAAATCCAGATTCTATATGTTTAGATAGACCAAGTTACATTGGACAATCTGTACTTGATCTATCTAAACTTAGAATGTATCAGCTGCAGTATGAAAACAAATATATCGTAACGAATTCAACTGTGAAAATAATATCATTGCTGGAGACACTGATTCCTTCTTCTTGGAAATTAAAAATCTTTCTCTCGACATTCTTTTACCTGCGATGATTAGGGATAATTTACTAGATAATAGTGATTTAGTGATTAACTAAATAACCTTGATTCTGTCATTGAAAAGTTCAAAGACGAGAATAAAGGTCTTAAATATAAGGAATGGGTTTTTATTAGGCCTAAATGTTATTTATACTAAATCTAATTACTTTATCTTTTTGAAGCTCGAAAACTGTTTAAATGTCGCTACAATTTTCTTCTAAACAACTTTGTAATTGTTCGAGTTCTGTAATATATAAATCATCTTTAAAAGTATATACCTGCTCAGTTGTTTCATTGTGTAACAGCTTAAATTTGAATTCTACTAAATTAGTAGATTTCGGAAGTGCAGCGAGATTTATTTTGACTGTGGTATTAAATATATTACGTAATTCAATAAATCCAAGATGGTTAGCATCAGCCGTTGTAGAAAATAAAAATTTAAATGGTTGATTCAAGCCATTCACGTATAATTATTGACCATCATCATAAATTATGGGTATCCTTGATTTCGATAAACTCGTTAAGTTATAACTATCTTTATCTATAAGAACATTAATATATTCCGTTACTGCTACTTTCTTATTATATTCAATAACTGATTTGCTATAGATTGGGAATAAATTGTATATAAATGTAAATTCCAACAGAGCAACTTCCCAGTAACTATCCAAATAGATAGGATTTGAGTTCGATTACGAATTTGCATGCTTGATTGTCTGGATGAATTAATGGGCAACTGTTGCTCGGTAAAATAGTATAAAACTTCACTTTACTAGGTCTTTTGCTGATATCTATGACGGGTTTTGATAACCATGCCATTTGACATAGTATTGTTTATCCTTACCGACCTTTTTAGTTTTCAATATTTTTTGAATTCTAAATACTTTTGGATGAGGAATGACTTTTAATTCTTGCTCATACAATTTCCCTTGTAAAATATTATAATAATTGTCTTTGATGACATACATTACAGGATTCTGTTTAGTATTTTTTTTGAAATTACAAAGACTTCATCACTCCAATTTGTATCGAAATTTTTAATAAATGGTGATGCACTAATTTTACTAATTCTAACTTGGTCACCGACTTTATATTTAGGTTTTGCAATTTTTACAGATTTTTTAGAAGTCAATGATGTTTTTGATGTGATATCAACAAGGCCTAGGAGAGAGTGTGCGGGACCCGGGGCCAAATTTTTTTTGGGGCCCTTTTTTAATAATTAAAAAATATATATAGTTAGCGACAACACAATATAAAAACAAATTTTATTATATTAATGATTTACGGGCTTTTGAAATTGCAAATTTATCAATTATTTCACTAAAATTTAGGTTTCTTGCAATATCGTTATTAATATGCAGCATTGCTAATCCATTTAGCCGCTCTTGTGCCATTGTAGATCTCAAGAAATTCTTAATACGTTTTTAAGCTGAAAACGTACGTTCAGACTCGGCTACAGAAACCGGGATTGTCAAAAATATTCCTAATACAGCTACAAGATTTGGAAAAATTGACTCCAAATTCATTTTAATAATAGATTTAAGCACTTCTTTTGGCTTTGATGATTTGAAGTTGGTTGCGTAAATGCTTTAAAAAAATATCATTTTATCATACAGGTCTGTTGAAATGTCATCCGAAAATTTAATTTTAATCTTGTCGCACTGATTTTGCAATATGTCTTCATCAATGCTATTGAAGGTCCACAGGAATTTAGAATTATCACAAATTTCAATCATTTTTGAAAGCGAGTTTGTAATGATTTTTGTAAAACTGAAATGATCTTATTGAATATTTGTTGATAATGTAACTCAACAGCTGCTTCATCAATAAACTTTCTTTTAATTTCAAATAATTCGTGAATGGAGAATTTTTCAGCATATTCCTTACTATCACTCATTGCCTTTTCCCATCGCATTAATTTTATTGAATTAATTAGTGCATCTATATTCTCGGTCTCGACGTCCAAAGTTGGATCTCTTGCTTCTAACAATAAATTTGTGTTCTGTACTGCTGTCAGTATAGGGAGCCAAATAGAATTCATGACAACCGTTTCATATCGAGATGTGAATTTTAAAAGGGACTTGCATGTATATTTGGATTCTGCAGATTGATTTAGATTCGAATCAACTTCTTTAAGGGTCAAATTTATCAGATTCAAAGAAGACACGATTAGTTTTGCGGCATTAAAACGAGCATACGATCTGGTTTTTGATACATTCGTAAGCGACATGTTGCAGTGCTTCTTTAATATAGCCCAGCGAGATGTAAATGAAGAGAAAAAATTGAAGAGCGTTTGAAATTTCACGAAATAGTCGTTCGATTCAGTACAGCATAATGTTGCATCATTTCCTACCAAATTGAGTGTATGATTAAGATATGAACTGGAAATTTTTTGTTTTCGATGTCGATTGGAAGTGATTGAGGAATTATGCGCTCAGTATTCAAGAATTTTTTCTTATATTTGGATCGTTTGACTGAAGAAGAGCGATATCAAAAACGACTTTTGAAACTAAATAATGATCATTATCTAAATCACTCGACGTATTCAATTTTTTTTTCTTCTGCAACTGTTAAATCTTCATGCTCTTGAACGAATGTATCAAATGAATCTCCATTGACTGATGCGTTTAATGATTCAAAAAAATCTTCATTGTTTTGGCATGCTCTCTTCAAAAATGAGGTGATTTTCGCTGATATCATATCAACCGGTATCAATCCATTCAGTCCTCGATGTGATGAATGATTATAACTGGTTATTATTTTGGTAAAACCAGTACCCATTTTTTATTACCTTGATGCACAAACAATTTCTTTAATCTATCTCTCAATGTTCGATTAAGTCTTTTAACATGGGGAGCTTTGTATTGAGAATATACCGAGTAGTGATTTATTTTCAGTTTATCGAGGATTTGCTTAACTTTACTGTTGTAGAATTCTTTACCTAAAATAATAATAATAATAATAATAATAATAATAATAATAATAATAATAATAATAATAATAATAATAATAATAATAATAATAATAATAATAATAATAATAATAATAATAATAATAATAATAATAATAATACCTAAATCTGTTTGCAAGTTTTTAGGATGTCCGTCTTTAAATAAAATATTATTTGCTTTGGCCATTTCATCTGCTGATTTTGCCTTGACTGGTATTGCTGGGGCAAATCGACTGTATACATTAATACATGTCAAATTATATTTATTCCCATTGTTAATTTTCGAATAAAGTATTGTCTCCATCAAATCCATTTGCCATAAATCGTCAATACCAAATGTTTTATATGCTCTTGTTGAAAATCGTTTCTGCATCGGTTTGTTCAAACTGTACGCGATCTGATCGGATAACCATTTCTGGGTTTCTTTTTTCGAATTCGGAACTCTTTTCTTTAATTTTGCCACTTCACCGAAACCTGACTCGTCTTCTGGGTTTGTCCATATCTTCTCCATTACAGCAAGAAGATTTAAAATTAAATTTAATATCAGGTAATGAAGGATTGTTTAAGATTAAGATTGATTTCTTACAATTCCACCTAATAATGATATTGCCAGAGGTATCAATGCACCAATAAATCCCCCTTGTTGTTTATATATAATTTTCTTCATTTTCTTACGATTTTTATTATTTACTAATGATAACAAAGGTTTCTTATGTTTGCCTAATAAATGATTTTTGGATTTACTGATTTTAATCTTGACTTTGACTACTTTAAGTATAATATTGAATAAATCATCGACAACAAAATTTGGTAATGATTGCAATATATTCATTCTTTTCATACTCGGGGCCTTTAACAATGCATTAAAAAATGGGAAACTGCGATGATTTTTAACAACTTTTCAATCTATATAACATGTCGAGTAAATGTGATTGTATGTTTGAACCGGTATTGTTTCCCGCACTAAGAATATTAAAATATAACCCTATTTGTGTCAATGTGTTTGCTAGTGGAAAGGTTGTCATGCTTGGGTTGAGAAATTTGGAGTATAAGGATTTGAGATATGAGATATGAGAAATGAGATATTTTCATTGGTCAATTTCTAATTGGTTATTGATTGTTTTAAACAAACTGTTTTTTGTTTAGAAATCATTTTTACAAAATGTACAATATTCAAAGTTCCGCAAACACAGCGATGAAAGGAAATGAACATTATGGTACTTTTAAATTTTTTATTATTATTATTACTTTAATATATTATTTACAGATGAATATCAGGCAATAATACTGGAAAGACTGTCTTTCTATTACCCACAAATGCATGATATCCTGTAGGATCGAGATGCTGCAATTATTCCATATTTAATATACAATGAAACAAAAATCTGGATATTCGATATCATCAATAGATTTCTCTGGGATGTGAAGATCGGAAGAGCAATGAAGGAAGTGAAACAATAAGGCCCCTGTGTTTTTGGATGCAGCTGTTGCAATTTCCGATACCAAAGATATGTTGAATGGTCTTTGGTAAAGATTCTTCGAAATTAACATTCTAGTGAAATTTTGTCAAAATAAATATTTATGTTTAATTATTTTTGTTTTGTTTTTTGTAGTATTTAATAATGTATTTAATAAATGTATTAGTCATATTTGTTTTTCTTTTTATTAACAAAGAAATTGCAACATTAATGCAAAAGACATGCAAAGTTAACAAAGAAAATCTAAAAACAAACTTAAATTATAGTTTTAAAGTGTTAATAACAGAAAAAGGTTAATATGATTAATTAATTACCGAATTATTTATTATATAGAATTTTTAATCAACATTTTTGTTGGAAAATTTATCAAAATAGCTATGGTAAAAATGGAGGACATATTATCTGTTACAAATGCATTAAATATAGGCTGGGTAGTTGAGAGTCAGGATTCAGGGTTTGATGACCAGGAAGTTGAAGAAACCGACGATACTCAAGAAACTGATGACACCCAAGAAATTGATGAGGAAATCTATGAACCAATAGAGGAACCTAAAGATACGGAAAATAATACGAATGATAACGATTGCAAAGATTGTTAAGAAATGTGAAGATGATGATTGCGAATGTGTTAATTAATAAATTTTAGTTAATTATTTCTTGTAAATTTATTTTAAAGATAAAACAACATAACGATATTAATTTTTATTCATATATCTACAAATAATATACAAGATAGCAACACCTGTGGCAAGTTTAATATAGTTTTTAAACTTTCTTTTATACTGGTCCATTTACTTGGCAATTCGGGCGAGTTGATTTAATATACCCCATTCGCCATTGGCTTCTATCCATGGAGTAAACTTGGAGTTGATTATCTAGAAATGAATATTATTAAAATATATAGATTATAAAAGAAATTTTACTTCTTGAGACCACTGATAGTAATGTGCTGAGTCCCATCTTTCGATTTTACGCTGCTTACCATTTTAGAATAAGATTTTCTATCAAAATTGTGATAATTTGACTGATTCAATTTGATGGAGTTATTGTTATTTCGTTTTATTATATATACTCTGAGTTTATCCGGCAAGATATTTTCTCCCTCTATGGGTACTGCTAGTAAAGGTACTGATCATATAGGTACGTGTGATTTAATGATTTTATTTAGGCAAATTTTTGGTTATTATTTGGCATTAAATTTATTGGTAACTTTTTAGATTTGATGTTAGCAGGATTTTACTAACATTATTACTAACAATTTTTGTGAATTTCATGTTAATGGAAAGAATATTTAAAAATTTAAGGTTTCGGTGTTAATTCTAAGACAAATTTAATTAATTTTTTGATAATTTCCTATATTTTATTGACTTGCTAAAGGATATAGTCGGTTGGATTTAGTGAAGGTTCGGTTAAGATGGTCATATATGATTTTTAAGGGGATATAGTCGGTTGGATGTTTAAAGGGGTAGAAATATTTGGTTAGGAATCGGTTAATGTTTTGAATATCTCTATTTAAATATTCTTATTAGTAAAATATCAAATTTTCAAGAGAAATAGTCAGTATTTAGCTATGAATTAATAATAGTTCCTGTGAAGTTAAATCGTTTTAGAGGTTTATAAGGTTGTTGATGAATGTTATTGCAGAGTAATTTAGATTTGTTTTACTTTTAGAATCAGTTTTTATTAATTATCCACGGTTTTATTAGGCCGTTTATTGTTAATGGTCAATTATGTGTTTATTTACTTGGTTTTGACAATGAAATATTTGAAATCTTTAGAATTAATTGGGATTGATATCAAAGGTTTTTGCTTTAAATTATTTTATTTTTATTTAAGAAGTTATTTTATTCATTGTGAGGATATCGGCGACAAAACTTGAAAAATATTGACTTAAAAGTTGGACATCAACAAAAATTAAAGAAAATTGATCTTTATTGAAGAAAATCTATGATTTTAATTAGATTTCTAGAAATTAAGTCCGTTGAATATATGTTAAGAGTAAAGTCTATTGAAGGAATATAGAGATTTTATCGGATGGATAAATCTTTCAATGATATTTTGCTAAATTACCTTAGCTAAATATTATTATTTTAAATGACGAAATTAGCAAATATTCATAAATTGATCGCACAAAATATACATGTTTTGGTAAAAGTTACTCAAACATCTTAACCTATATAACCATGTATTTCTCGCAAAGATATATTACGTCCAATGATCATCTCATTAAATTAGAAAGTAATTGTTAATACATAATATATTTTTCTAACTAATAAGCACTTAATTGGTTAAAGCTGTGGTTGCCAACCTTTTAGTGCCGAAGAGCACATTCCAAATTATCGATGGCACCATTTATTTTTTCAAGGTAAATTTATAGTGACTTTCAAATTAACATTCATCACAACCTAATAAACCTCTAAAACGATTTAACTTCACAGAAACTGTTGTAAAGTTCGGTGGTTTATTCTTATCTAATTGAATTACAGTATTTATGTAACGTACGATTGCGTGTGTAATTGGTATGTAATTAGTATTTGTATGACTATGTTATAAGAAGCTTGATGAACTTGATTGAGCTTGATGAAATTAATTTTTTTCGATTTTTTTTCGATTTGTCATTTTTACTATAGCGATAATTTATATTAGTAAATTATCGCTATATAGTTTTTAAGACGTTTTATTTAAGGACGTTGAAGGCGCCAAAACAGGAGTAAAAATAAAACCTAATTGGGGTTCTGTTTTGGTTCATAATTATGACTAAAAATGTAAAATTCTACTACATAACTTCCCCTTTTAAAACCGGAGGTTAACATGAACGATAAAAATAAAAATGACATGAACGGTAACATTGGACAACACTTTTTATTATATTTCCTTTATGTTTTTTTTATGTGTTTTGTATGTTTTTCATATGTTTTGTATGTATTTTGTTTCTGTTTTTTTTTATATACAACTTGGATAAGACGAAAAATTTACAACCGGTTACATAATTATAAGGAAATAAATTAAAACTGTACAATTAGCATTGTTTGTGCGTGTGTTTTGTTTTTTTCTTTTTTTTATGTTACTGTTTTATTTAAGGCAATCGCTGTATCGTTTTTTGTATTGAGGTGTGATTATTGTGTCTTTGTCAAATAGTTTGATTGAGTTTTTGTAGTTGAATGTGATGTTTTTGTGAATTGGTTGTGTTTTCGTTTGTATTTGTGTTTTGTTTTCTGGTGGATTGTTTTGCGGGTTTACGTTCTGGTGATAGGGTTTTATTCGTCTTATGTTTATTTTCATTTTGCTGTTATTTTTAATTATTGTGGCGACGTTTTTGTTGATTTCTAGGAGTTTGAATGGACCTTCGTATTTGAATTCGAAACCTTTTGTGAATGGTTTTTTATTAGGATGAAATCTGTTCTAAGTACTGTTTTTCCATCCAATTCAGAGTCCGATCTCCTTTTTAAAATTCCTTTCGAGTTTTTTTCTGTATTTCCGTTGTTATTGTTAGTTGTTTGTTTGTTTGTTTCTGTGTTATCTGCTGTTTTGTTTTTGAGTGATGGTAGATTTGTTGCTTTTCCGAAAACCTTGTATGCTGGACTTTCATTATCTATTGAGATTGGGCTGTTTCTCAGTCTGATTAGTATTGTGGGTAGTTGGTTTGACCAGTTTTGATCATTGGCTTTTGTTCTGATGCTTTCTTTTAATGTTCTGTGAAACCGTTCAATTTTTCCGTTTGATTGTGGGTTATAAGCTGTTGTTCGGTTCCTTTTGATGTTGTATTTGTTGCAGATTATTTTGAACATTTCTGATTCGAACTGTCTGTCTTGATCAGTTATGATTGTTTTCGGTTGGCCATAACGAGCTATCCAATTTAATTCGATCATTTCAAAGATATTTATTGCGCTGATTTCTTTTATTGGGATTATTTCGAACCAGTTGGATTTCCTGTCTATAATTGTCAGCAGGTATTTGTAGTTGTCGTTTGGTGGTAGTAGTCCAACCACATCTGTGTGTATTGTTTTGAAGACTTCGCTGCTTGGGAAGCTTACTTTTTGAGGTTTGAGTTTTTGTTGTTTTGTTTAGTTGGCAGCTGTAACAACTCTTGACGTAGTTTTGATGTCTTTCCGCATGTTAGGTTATATATAATTGTTGTGTATTAGTTCGAATGTTACTTTGTTTCCCGGGTGATTAATCTTGTGTATCCTTTCGATGCAGATTTGGCGGAATTCCTCCGGAAGTAATATTCGTTTGTTGCTTTCGTTGGAGACGTCGTGCCATACTCCGTTGAGTTCTTGTAGTTTCAAACTGTGTTTAGTAGGAGTTTGTTAATTGTTTCGTTTTGTTTGGATTTAATTTGGTCCAATTCGATTATCTCTTCGAATTCCAAGGAGTTTATGTCACTTTCGATTCTTGATAGAGCATCAGCTGCTATGTTTGATTTTCCCGCTACGTAGTTTATTGTGCAGTTGAATTGTGAAATGAAGTTGATTTGTCTAATCTAAACCCCAGGAAAGTCTATTTATTAAGTAGGTCAAGTCAAAAATATGTAGGTCAAGTTTAAAATAAGTAGGTCAATCAACAAAAAATTATGTGTCACCTCCAGGAAAGTCTATATATGTATATTAAGTAGGTCACGATTATATAGTTTAATTAATTACATGCACACACACACACATCCTATATAGTATAAAATGTTATGCAAGTCTAAATAGTTTAATTAAATATAAGTCATACACACAATATGGTAGGAAAAGTACTTGGAATATTTTTGAAATTATTTAAATCACAAAATATTATTATTATTATTATTATTATTATTATTATTATTATTATTATTATTATTATTATTATTATTATTATTATTATTATTATTATTATTATTATTATTATTATTATTATTATTATTATTATTATTATTATTATTATTATTATTATTATTATTATTATTATTATTATTATTATTATTAGTAGTAGTAGTAGTAGTAGTAGTAGTAGTAGTAGTAGTAGTAGTAGTAGTAGTAGTAGTAGTAGTAGTAGTAGTAGTAGTATTAATGAAATTATTTGAATCAAAAAATATTATAATTATGCACATGTATTGTACATGTCTTTGTTAATCATGCACTTGAATTGCACATGCATTGTTTAACACGGGGGTATATGCTTAATATTAACGTTAAAATAAATTAAATAATTAAAATTTAATATTTGTTAACACAAGGTTTTAGTGTTAATTTTAATACAAATTTAATTAATTTTTTGATAATTTGCTATATTTTATTGACTTGTTAAGGGATATAGTAAGTTGGATTTAGTGAAGGTTCGATTTTTTAAGGGGATATAGTCGGTTGGATGTTTAAAAGGGTAGAAATATTTGGTGAGGAATCAGTTAATGTTTTGAATATCTCTATTTAAATATTCTTATTGGTAAAATATCAAATTTTCAAGAGAAATAGTCAGTATTTAGCTATGAATTAATAATAGTTCCTGTGAAGTTAAATCGCTTTAGAGGTTTATAAGGTTGTTGATGAATGTTATTGCACAGTAATTTACAAACACCCAATAATGACGAAAACGCACACATGAGGGAAATACGAATTATTACTACAACCCAAACACCAGCACAGAAAACACACATACCATTAATTCAATAATGAAACCAAAAACAAATATCCCCAACTATTTCACAGATGACAACGGAACACCACAAAAATGGTTAGAATTCGCCAAACTAACGTTAACGCTATCTGGAGTCAAGTCAACAAAATCCTTATGCTCCACCTATCATAAAACAGAGCAGGAAAACTAAAAAAGTCACTAATGATAACACGCACATTAGGTGACAAGAACAATACATTTTGGGTGCACACAAATAACATAGAATTTCTAATAGACACCGGTTCGGTGATCTTATTACTGCCACATTACATGTATAAAAATACAAAAACTGCAGATAAACCGTTGACAGCAGCCAACGGAACAAGCATCAAAACATTCAGACAACAAACACTAAATCTGAACATAAACAAAAAAAACTACAACTGGACATTCACAATAGCTGACGTTCAACAAGCAATAATAGGAGCAGATTTCCTAACAAAATACAACCTCTTAGTGGATTGGAAAAACAAACAAATATTAGAAAATACTAATACAACAACATCACAATACATCACGAGCAACAGAGAGAAACCAAAAATTGACATAGACGTAGTAACCTTAAACACAAAAAACAAAACTAATCTAGGAAAAATTACACCAGAAATCAACAAAATCCTAAAACGATACAAAGAATTAATGGAACCAGTCCAATTTGACGACAAATCAGAACAAACTACCGAACGCGCAATACTGACAAATGGAAATCCAGTACATGCAAAAGTAAGACCACTAGATCCCATAAAAATAGAAATCACAAAAAACATTTTCAACGAACTATTGGAAAACAGCATAGTCACACATTCAAACTCTGAATGGTCTTCAGCACTGATGCTAAAACAAAATGCTAATGGCGAATGTAGACCTTGTGGTGATTACAGACTACTGAACAAAATAACAGAGCTAGACAGCTACCCATTACCTATAATAAAAGACATAATAGACCGAATAAACGGCCCCAAATACTTTTCAAAAATTGATCTACAAAAAGCATATCATCAGATCCCCATCAGAAAAGAAGACTTAAAAAAACTGCAATAACAATACCAATAGGAATGTTCGAGTACAATAGAATGCCTTTCGGTCTACGAAATACCGCAGCAACTTTCCAATGATTCATGGACCAAACAATGAAACACAACAAAAACACAATTGCTTACCTGGACGACATTCTAATTACAAGCCCAGATAAAGCAACTCATTTAAAAGACGTAGAAAAAGTATTCGAAACGCTGAACAAAGCAAAATTGAAAATAAATACACAAAAATGTGAATTTATGAAAACAGAAATAAACTTCCTCGGTCACACACTAAACGACAAAGGAACACAACCAATTGAAAATAAAATAAACAGCATAAAAAATTACAAACTGCCGACAAACACAAGAGAGTTGAGGAGATTTCTTGGAATGGTAAACTTTTACCATTCTTCCATCCCAAACTGCAATAAATTACTAGCCCCAATAAATGACATTATCAAGACAAAACGAAATGTCACAATAAACTGGACACAACAGACAACCGATACTTTCGAGAAAGCCAAAGAAAGCCTTTCAACGGCAACATTACTTGGTTATCCAGATCCAGAGTTAGACTACCAACTAACAACAGACTGTTCAGGTTTTGCAATGGGCTCAACAATTTTCCAAGAAAAGAAATACGGCAAACAACCACTAGGATTCTTCTCTAAAAAACTAAAGTCACACCAAACAAGATACTCAACATTCGACAGAGAACTCCTAGCAATACACGAAGCAATCAAACACTTCCAACATTTACTCGAAGGACGAAATTTCAAAATATTCACAGATCACAAACCGCTAACTAACGCAATCGAAATGAAGATAATAATAATAATAATAATAATAATAATAATAATAATAATAATAATAATAATAATAATAATAATAATAATAATAATAATAATAATAATAATAATAATAATAATAATAATAATAATAATAATAATAATAATAATAATAATAATAATAATAATAATAATAATAATAATAATAATAATAATAATAATTGTGAGGAGTTAAAATTAAAATACTAAATTAAATTAGTTCATGATTAAAATTTGTAAAGTTTTAATTGAAACTTAAATTATTTTAAGATATTAAAATTGAAATGATAATTGAAATTTTAAAATAAAATAATTTTTAATAAAATTGAAATTCAAGTATGAATGCGATGGTATGTTGATATTTGGTTGAAATTAAAATTTAGAAAATGTCCCAAGAATATTTGTTTATATAATCAGATTTAATGAAATATAATTTTGGATTTAATAGTCTTAGTAATTTATTTTGATGACCGAAGAATTAAATGTTATAGCTTCTAACATGGCGACCATTCCAACGGATCTGCTTATTGGAAGATTACTTCCAGAAAAATTCCACAGAGGAGATGACCTCGAATTATTTATCAAAGAATGTCAGAGGTTCTTTGAAATAACGAAGACACCAGTGAAGACCCAAATGGTACTAGTTATTACACTTCTGGACAGGACTTTGATTGAAGAATATGAAACCGCAGAAGGTAAAACCGTTGAACAGAAATTAAGAGCAGCTTTTCATCGACCAACGTCATTGATTGATGACTTAAGAGAAGCCTTGAACTACGAGCAAGGTAACGAATCAGCGGAAATATTTATAGAGAAAATATCAAAAATGACTAAAAAATTGGCCTCACACACTTGAAATGAGGAAGAAATTCAGAAATGTTTATTGACACATTGTGTAAGAGATAAAGAAGTCAGGAAAGAAATCGAAATGAAAGATCTCAAAACGGCGGAACAAATTAAAGAAACTATAAAGAAGATAGAAAAAGTTAACAAGGTTATTGAACAAGTAAACACGGTGAGATCAATACGACCTACAACTGGGGGAAGAACTTATAGAGATGTAGTACAAGTTGGAGCCACGAAGAGAGAAATCAACGAATGGAAACCAGAGACAAGAGTTAAAGTGATAGAATGCTGGACGTGTCAAAAACCGGGACACAGTAGCAGAGAATGTAATATAAAAAGAAGATTTCAATGTTATGCATGTGGTGTTGAAGGTCACATACGAAGAGAATGCCCAACAATCAAATGTCATAGATGCAATGCACGAGGACACAAAGAAAGAGAGTGCTACACAAATATGGAAAGACGAAATCAAGGAAGAGATCGAGACCAAAGGAAGATGTCAGGAGGAAGAATTCAAAGAAATACCTATCAACAAAGGGAAGATATGTATCAATCAAGGAACGTACATCAAAGACAATGAGGAAACCAACAATATAACAGAAAAGATATTGCAGCTATCGAGTCTGATGATGAGATGATGAATACAAAACAGTCAAGCCAGCCAGACGAGTATAACAGGGAGAATGACCCAAACGAGCACGCTCGTCAAACGGGACATTGATCGGAGCAATTTACTAAGTAATATTGATTTCAACCAAAGAATGAATGCTAACGGTATGTGTAATTTAAGTATGTATGATGATTGTATGATTGATAAAGATTGTAGTGTTTTTGAACGTGATATTAATAATAATAGTAGTGTAGAAATTAAAAAGTCGAATGATAAGGAAATTCAGAAAAAATTTAAAGAGGAGTGTAAAGTAAATGAATTAGTAAAACACGAGGAAAGAACTATAGAGAAAATTTACAAATTCCTCAAGAAAAATGGAGACGTGTGTATTAATGAAATTGTAGAAGATACTAGAGAGCAGAATATTTTGTCAGTAGAAGAACAAAAAAGTCCAGTAATAA
The DNA here is from genome assembly GCA_959609185.1 of Schmidtea polychroa. Lineage (NCBI taxonomy): Eukaryota > Metazoa > Platyhelminthes > Tricladida > Dugesiidae > Schmidtea > Schmidtea polychroa. The sequence goes on along the minus strand of CAUHTR010005871.1, from coordinate 6,895 downwards.
CATATAATATAATGCAAGGTAGACCGAGTACAACACTGGATATCCAAGGGCGGAAAGTAGATTGTTTATTGGATACAGGAGCGCGAATTAATGTGATGGCTAAATCTGTAATTGATCGATTAGAAAATATCGAAATATTAGAAACAAGGGAATCGCTAAGATGTGCAAACAACAGTAGATTAGAAACTATGGGTAAAATAAACATCAATGTTAAATGGGCAGTATTGAAAGAAATGTAACATTCATTATAGTAAAGAATTTAATACCAGAAATTATTGGAGGAGTAGAACTACAAAGGTTATTTGGTATAGAATTGAAATGTATACTAGAAGAACATGGAAAACGTAGTGATTTCATTTGCGAAATAGAAGCTAGATTTGGGCGGATTATAACAGATGAAGAAAGATTACGTCATGCCATCGACGTTTTAAAAGTTACCGGAAATAAGAGATTGCTAGAAATATTTCAGGCAAACAAGAATGTTTTTATGGCAGATAAATGGGACATTGGGTGTACCAATCTGATAAAACATAAGATCATCACGAAAGGAGAGCCAATAATGATTAAACCGAGACGTCAGCCAATAAATTTGGAAAACAAGATTGAGGAAGCAATAAAAAATCTAGAAAACAACGGAATAATTAGGAAGTGTAATTCACCGTGGAACACACCTTTAGTTTGTGTATGGAAGAAAGAGAAAAAAGACATCAGGCTTTGTCTAGACTTCAGACAATTAAACAAGATAACAGAAAGACAAGCATTTCCAATGCCAAATGTAGATGAAATTTTAGACATCCTACACGGATCCAGATATTTTAGCTCAATCGACTTGGGAAATGCTTATTACCAAGTGAAGTTAGATAAAGAATCTCAAGAGAAAACAGCATTCTCAACAAAAGAAGGACAGTTCTGTTTTAACAGGATGCCGTTCGGTATTGCAGCGGCACCAGGAACATTTCAAGAATTAATGACGAAAGTATTGAAAGATTTGTGGAAAGATGGAGTGATGGTATATTTAGACGACATCCTAATATTCACAAAGACAGAAGAAGACCATTATAACATATTTGGAAAAGTCCTAGGGAAGATCGCAACAGCAGGACTAAGATTGAACCCCGAAAAATGTCAAATATTTAGAAAAGAAGTGAAGTTTCTGGGACACATAATAAATAAAGACGGCATACAAACAGATAATACTAAGATAGAAGCAATACAATCATTTCAAAAACCAAAATGTGTGAAGAATCTGAGGAGCTTTCTGGGTATCTGTAACTATTATCGACGGTTCATAAAAGACTATGCAAAGAAGGCAAGAGCACTAGAAAGCATATGCGGAAAAAACAATGAGAAAATAAGATGGACAGAGATGTGTGAAAAGGCTTTCAGGGAAATGAAAGAAGCATTGATAACCGCCCCAGTATTGGTATTTCCAGATTTCAGAAAAGAATTTATATTAGACACAGACGCGAGCTTCGATACTATTGGAGCAGTTCTTTCGCAAAAGGATGAAAAAGGACATGAACATGTCATTGCATATGGTTCACATGCGATGAGCAGCCACGAAAAAGGATACTGCATTACCAGAAAAGAATTATTGGCAATATACTATTTTTGTAAACATTTCAACCATTACTTATATGGTAAGAGATTCGTACTGAGAACGGACCATAAAGCTATTACGTTTATGGTAACAACGAAGAAACCAATAACTGCTCAATTCCAGACATGGATCAACTATTTAAGCAGCCTGGATATTAAAATGGAATACAGGAAAGGAACAAGCCATACAAACGCGGATATGCTATCCAGGAAAACATGCGGAACATGTGTACAGTGTATGATGGAACACGAAGACGCAAAAACCGGCAAAATTAAAACCAGAATATTAACAGTAACAGCAGAAGGTGGATATAACAAGTGGCAAAATGACAATATGGAGGTCCAAGAAATAAAGAATAAGTTAGAAAATAAAGATTGTAAGTTCATAATGGAAAACAACACGGTACTAACTAAGCAAGGTAAAATATGGATACCGTCAGATAATAGACAGAGGATGATAAAAGAAGTACACGTATTGCTGTGCCATGCAGGTGCACAGAAAGTAACAAAATATATCCAGAATAACTGCGACATGGAAAATTTAGCAACGGAAGTAAAAAGGTAATTGAGAACTGCGAAAGATGTCAGAAAATGAAAACGATAACAACCAAGACAAAGGAGGAAACTCAAACAATAAAGAGTACAGAACCATTCGAGAAGATATATATGGATATATGTGGGCCATTGAAAGAAACGTTCAACAAAAAGAAATATATTTGCGGAATCATTGACCACTATAGTAAATACATCTCATTAACGGCCATAAACAAGCAAGACGAAAAAACAATTAGTGAGACGTTATTAAATAAATGGATATTAAAGTTTGGAGCTCCAAAAGAACTTCATGTAGATTGTGGGAAGAACTTTGAAGCAAGAAGTATAAAAGAACTAGCAAAGGCAGCTGGCATTGAATTAATTTTCTCAAGCCCATATCACCATAACACGAATGGTATTATTGAAAGACAATTCAGAACAATCAGAGAGTATATTAACGCGTCATTGAATGAAGGAGGAAGGAAAAACTGGGCTGATATAGTGCCAGAAATAGAATATACGTTAAATGCAACAGTTCAAAAAACAACGGGAGTAAGCCCAGCAGAGATTATATTTGGGAGGAAAATCGACAGAATGAAATGGTACTCGAATAAAGAAATAAATAGAGAAGATATGGAAAAGAGAATAGAGGATAAAACACTAAAACCAAAAATAAGCAAAACAGTGAGAGATTTTGAAATGGAAGATGTGGTCTTGATCAAACAAGAATTCGAAATAAAGACGATGCAAGGTGGAAGGGCCGTACAAAGTGATAAAGAAAATACATGAACGGAGCTACTTACTTAAAGATCAAAATGGGAAGATGGTAGTCAGAAATGTTGAGAAGATCAAACATTTTAAAAAAGGGGGATGTGAGGAGTTAAAATTAAAATACTAAATTAAATTAGTTCATGATTAAAATTTGTAAAGTTTTAATTGAAACTTAAATTATTTTAAGATATTAAAATTGAAATGATAATTGAAATTTTAAAATAAAATAATTTTTAATAAAATTGAAATTCAAGTATGAATGCGATGGTATGTTGATATTTGGTTGAAATTAAAATTTAGAAAATGTCCCAAGAATATTTGTTTATATAATCAGATTTAATGAAATATAATTTTGGATTTAATAGTCTTAGTAATTTATTTTGATGACCGAAGAATTAAATGTTATAGCTTCTAACACTAATAATAATAATAACAGTAATAATAATAATATTAATAATGATAATACCCTTGTAAGCTGTTGAGTGTGACCAATACCTATAGGGGGACAGAATATATTTGTGGATAAACTATACCATCATATTTATTCGCAAACACCTTTCGAATGAACCATCGCTCAATAAAATCCATTAGTGGGAACTCTGAAAATTCAAATTTTAAATTTTAGCATGACTCATATGACTTTGAGAATGACCTTTCATGAGTCGTCCGGTGAGTCATGGTCTTTGTTTCAATAACCTTGATGGAGTCATACGACCTTGAATGAGTCGTCCGGTGAGTCATGGTCTTTGTTTCAATGACCTTGAATAAGTCTTTGTCTTTGTTTAAAATTTGACCTTGAAAAAATTTTTAAATCGCGGGGAGAGGGTATGTCTTTGTCCCAAAGGGCCGGTGGTTTAGTTGGCCGCTATCCTTCTACTTCTGAATTTTAGTGATTAACACCCTTTATGTATTCAACAATTATATCCAAACTGCTCAAAAAATTTATCCAAGTTTTGAATTGTGAAGTAATTGGCTTCTTAGTTGTCGTGATAAACGCCTTGTGATCTGTCATTAGTGTGAATCTCCTTCCATAGTGATAGTGCTTAAATTGAAAACAAAAATAGTATACCGCCAATAGTTCATTTCTTGTAATGCAATATCCTTTTCATGGATCATCATTGAGTGTAATCTATACGCAATTACTCTCTCTTTTCCATCTTTATCTCTTTGTGAAAGCACTGCTCTAATGGCATCAAAACTAGCATCAGTATCTAAAATGAACTCTTTTCTCAGATCCGGAAAGCATAGGATCAGTGCAGTTGTGAGTGCTAAATTCAATCCCTCGAATACGTTATTCGTTCCTTCAGTTCATTCCAATTTTTGTTACTCGGACCGCTACATAATTGTTCTAATATCCATGCTTTCTTTACATATTCACTGATGAATCTTCTATAATAATTGCAAATGACTAGAAAGCTTCGGAGTTTCTTTACGCAACTACTTCCCAAAGTTTTGTATGACATGAATCTTAGAAGTATCGGTTATGTGTCCTAAGAATCTGATTTCATCTGTATTATTTGACACTTTTCAATAATTTTTAGTTCTGCTTCCTCGATCGCTTTTAACACTTCACTGAGTATTGTAAAATGTTTTTCTTTATTGCTCGAATAAATCAGAATGTCATCCAAATACACCATTGCTCCATTTATTTTGCCTATTACCTTTGTCATCATTTCCTGGAACGTACCTGGTACTGCTGCAATTTCGAATGGCATTCTATTGAAACAGTACTGCCTTTTCTTTGCAGAGAAGGCTGTTTTCTCTTCCGCCTCTTCATCTAACTCCACTTGGTAATATGCATTACCAATGTCGATTGATCTAAATCTGCTACCCTGTTAGTAACTGTATTGGCAGATAAAATTATGCCTTCAAAAAGTTTCTTTTCATCAAGATTAAAACTTCGCTGGCAAAAGCAATTGGTGTTGCACCTCCTATCACAAATTTGATAGTTTATTTATTTTATGTAATTTCACATTCATCGTCATTCGGTTTTCAATTATACCATTTTTCGACTGCCTCCAAGATTTTGACTTTTCAAGATAATTTATTTTTACAACCCCCACATAACTAATATAAAATTAGAACAATTAGAACAATAGAACAATGATTCGCAGAGCTGGCATTGCTAAAACTTACTAACAAGATTTTTATATGAGTTCACTTTTGTTTTTTGAACATTATTAGAAGTGAAGATTACCTTATGTGAGCTGTTTGTTTTCAGTTAAAAATAGTAGTAATACTAATAGGTTTCAGTTCATCAACTGGATCCTATAGTATCCCATGTGACTACCGAAATGTTATGTGATGATTAATTAAAAGTTCTCATGTGAGTTTGATAAGTTCCAGAAAATCATTATATTTTTGTTAATTGTTATCATTGTTTTACTGCTTTTCCCAAGGTTTTCGGTTTTTCTTAAACCAAAAGACTTCCTTAAAAAGTCTTCCTCAAGAACGAAATTAAATTTATGTCTACAAATGCATTGCAGCATCATTTTCTTTACTTTTGATTTAACGGTAAAATTTGTTTAAATTAATGTTTTGACATTTGGCATTTTGTCCACGAAAGACACAAAAAAGAGTGGCATATTAATTTGGGGTGCTCTATGTGAGGTTGATATTTACTCACAAGCTACGGGAGAGCCCATTGAAAATAAAAAATGCGTTTTGTTGAAAATAATATGCTGTTAATAAAAAAGATTTCATCGTTAAAAAGCAAATTTAAAAATATCAAAACTACTTCTTAACCCCCTCCTCTCTCATTTCTTTGGAAATATTTTCCCAGGTGCTAAAGCAGGGGCCGGCAACCGCATGTTAAATAACGATAATAAATTTAATAAACAAACTACACCTATGGGAATACCAGCTTCAAGATGAAAATTATGCACATTTTCCATCCCTACAAGAATACAAACCAGAAAATTCAGAAATATTTGTGAATATGATCAAAGATCTCAAGAATGAGTTCTCATTTTGTTTTATTGATGTTCTCTTGCACGAAGATGAATTCAAGGTTGGTGCTTATCCTTTTGATGTGGAAGTGTGTAATGTATCAGAATGCTTTCAAATGGAGTTGATTCAAAAGCAATGTATCGACTTATTGAAATTAAAATTTCACTCCAACGATGTTTCTTTGCTTGATTTTTTTACAAAATACATTTATTCTAATGGGAAGTATCCTAACCCCGTGAACCACGCAAAAAAGATGACATCTTTGTTTGGAAGTACTTACCAATGTGAGCAGTTATTTTCAAAATTGAAATATAATAAAAACAATTTGAGAACAAAATTAACCGATAGCAATTTGAATAATGTTTTGTTGTTGGCATCGACAGGCAGTGGCGAAACTTCAAAATTTGGGCCCCCGCGCAATGTAAAATATTTCCACTTAAATTTTTCGGTTAAAGTTTAATACATAGTTATTCACAGCAGCCGCTATTCAATGTGATAGTTTTATGTTTGTAGGCAAATATAACTGCGGGAAAAAAGTTTCAAAAAATGATTGTAAATATTTTTTTAGTAATAATTTTGGGCCCCCTATAGCTGGTGGGCCTCCGCAATGCAGGGTCCTGCGTCCACTAGTTACGCCACTGTCGACAGGCCTGACGCCCAATATTGAAAGCTTACAGGTGACAAAGAACTTCAAGCTTCCCATTAATTATTCAAATTTTTGAATATTGAATACAAAATAATTTTAAAATACATTGTTTTTCGTCAACTTACTTGCTTACATGTAGAACTAAAATATTTTTAAGAATCTTCATTATTTTATTGATTTTAAGCAATTTGAAAAACGATTTTTGATAAACTTTTTCTTATAATATTTTTAAGAACCCCTCCGGCCCGGCGTTCTCTCGAAAAACCCAATCTAGCCCCACATAGCCAAAATGTTGCCGACCCCTGTGCTAAAGGATCTGGCTACAACTTTGTTAAAGGACTCATTAACTCAATCGTTCCAAATGATGTTGACCTCTTGCTATCCCATCTCGTAAAA
>CAUHTR010005870.1:0-15306 GCA_959609185.1 Schmidtea polychroa | reverse complement strand
TATATATATATTTGAGGTTACCTAAATAATAAAATTAAATGATTATCAAAAGTGGACAAAATAAAGAGTATTTTGCTCCAGAATTCAAAGAAGCAGAATAGAGGAAAATAAATTGAAAATTAAAATGAAAATGGCGAAAAATCAATAAAAACACAATTTATATTCAGAGACACTATTGTAAAAAGAAAAGAATGGCGAGAAAACAGAACCTCAAAGGCGAAAACAAAACGATTTACGAAATTATTGGAGAAAACATAAAAACAAATTAATAAAGTTATTATCGCAAATATCGAGTAATTTCAAGTTAAAGCCAGGAAAGCAGCTAGATCAATTCTAACGATTATTGAAACCAGAAGCAGTTGGTTGTAAATTCCAACTTGTATTGAAAAATGGCTATTCCTCCCAAATGGTTGCAATAAGCACTCAGAGTCATTGTTGTAATAACAAATAATTTTGTGTCGTAGTAAATTGGTAATCAATTGTGCTGATTAATAAAAGTTTATATTTTCGGGAATTTTTTATTGTTGTCGACTAAAGCTCGCTTTGGAGTCAAAATAATAACTGTTAATTTCAAATTTCACTGACAACCCCAATAATATATATGACTTAATTATTATACCTAAATTTTGAAAAATCTTACAGAGATAGATTAGATGATGTTGATTAACATAACATTTACCAAAGATTTTTCTCATGGGGGATTATAATAAAAGCCAGAAATGTAAGAAAAACCTTTGAGTTTGATAATATTGAAAGGTTTCTAAAATTTGATCATTGAAAAGCATCTTTTTTTCTCATAGAACTTCATATCATATTATAATTATAATATATTTATATGTCACCAGAAATCGGTAAAACTGTAGGACATTCTTTCACAATCACAAAAAATTTCATTTGAGTGTGAGGTACAAATTTTCTTCTCATAGCAGATTTAATTTGAAAATGACGTATTTTGTGAGATGAAATGAGACATTTTACACTGTCCACATTTTACATGAACAAATAATTGTTCAACAATTGTCCAAACACAATATTCATAAAACTTCCTAATTTCGATTTTTTCGTCTTGACATTAGTATCAAACGGCTTAGCAAAAAGAACAAGATCACCTGGGTTAAATGCAATTGCGTAATAGTTAACTTCATTGGATCCGAAAATTAATATGCAAAAATCAGTGAATGCTTGTGTTTTAAATAGTCTTTTCTAAATTATATATATATATATTTATATATTGTTGTTGTTAAATTAAATAATTTTTAATTTCAATAGTTTAAAATTTACCTTTTATTGGTTGATATAATTAAAAAATCATTTATTATTATAAATTATAATTTAGATAATTTTAAAAAGATATTTTTTATTAAAAGAATGATATAATTAATAAATTTATTCAAAAATCTATAATTTCTATAATTATTCTATTCTGTCTGACGATGATAGATAAACTGTCGAAATATATCGTAAAACGAATGTTTAAGTGGCGCCTTTATATAATTAAATCGTTGCCATGTATGTTTAACTGTTACAAAATAAATTATTTTAATTTTTTGGTGAAAAAATATGGATTCGACAATTATAAATAAAGTACTGGTTGTTTATTATAAAAAATACTGACCAAATAAATAGAAATGAATAAAAATACTGATATATTTGTTATTACATGCTGCTACATAATTTTAATTATTGACAATTTATTTAAAACACTGACCAATTATTTTTTCTAACTATATTTTAATCAAAATACTATTAATTTTTATGTATTTCAATATTATACTGACAATTAATTTTAAATACTGAACAAAAATGTATAAAAATACTGATCCGTTACATTATCAGTCGTTTTTCTGCATCGATGAAATCTTATCCAAATCTAAAAAAAATACAATTCAAAACATTTATTTGTGAAAATCACATGTGCAAGTATACTAAGTGTAAACTATATCAGAGCCTAGACATAGTCTCCATCAGCTTCAATGACGCTCTGGAGGTGACGTGTAAAATTTTGAAACTCGCTTGTGAGCTTGGCCTCCGATGTTGAGTCCAAATATTGGCGAAAATTGTTGCTTACCTCTCCTGAATTACTGAAGGTTTTTTCACGTCGATAGCCCTCGTAAATTCTGAAGATAAAGGGATCCATGAGGTTTGTGCCGGGTGAGTAGGCCGGCTGCTTAATAGAGACACACGATGTTCTTCAAGCCAATGTCGAATTAACTGTGCTACGTGAGATCTGGCATTGTTATGTTGAAGGACCATTTTCCAAGCAGGTAGTATTGTTTGAAAGTTTGAAATCATATTCTGCAGAAATTGTAGGTATTCATCATTGATAGATCCACCGTCGTGAAGAAATTCGAAATACTGGTAAAAATAATCAGAACTTTGCTATCAGATATTGTCCGTCTAGCAATAGTTGGACGATCACCTGTGCCATCCAACCAAACACGGTTGCATTCTTTTGGAGGTACGTCTCGAAGGTAAATTCATTTTTCATCGATCACAAACATTCATCGTTTCTTGACAGCAAGTGATTTTGATTCTCTTGTTATTATCAGTCAAAATGTGAGGAAATAATCTGCTGCAAAGTGACTTCTTTCAAAGTTCTTGTTTCAATATGCGGCGAACACTCGTTTCTTCAATGTCTATGACTATTAAAATGGTTAAACAGTTTAAGTGGCAGTCTTCTTCAATCATTTTACGCACACTTATGATATCCTTTTCTGCAGTGCTCGTTCTTGGTCTTCTTGAACCTTCTTTTCACTCAAAAAGTGTTCGCTGTTCTCCTGCTAACTCTTTGATAATCTACTGTACTCTTCGAAGGCTAAAGAAATTCTCTGCACCCCCAACTTTCGACAAGAAAGCGCATTGCTTTGCCTTCATCTTTCAGGCTAAATCTTATAATCAACTCAAATCGATTTATTAAAACTAATCTTTTATGCTAAATCATTTAACAAACTCTAAGCAATTTGTTTTAATTTAAATCTTAAACTTTCCAGTCTTGTTAATGTCTGTCTTAGAAAATTTACCGAAGAAATTTTATCCTTGATCTTCAGATATTTTCTGTCTGATAAAAATGAAGCTTTTTATGATGGCCCCTATACATAATTTTGGTTATTATAGATTGATTATAATTGATAATTTTTTTATGAAAAGAAATTTTGGCTTCAAATGAATCCTTATAAAATATTATGCGTTTACTTACTTCCAATATTTACTAATAAAAATGTTTCCTATGAACGTCAGTATTTTTTAATAATTAACCAATTTCGTGCATTTTCCATTATATTTTTATTTGTGTCTTGAGTTTAAATTATTTTTATTTCAATGTTTATATTTTCCAACTTCCTATATTATAGGATCTTAATGACTGTCTAAAGTTTACCTTTGAACTTCTAACTTTTTTTTTGATTTTTATGTTTATTCAAGTTTGAATATGACCTTTACATAAAATACTCATGTGAGTTTCTGGTGGGGAAAAAAAGAAAATCGTGTACTAAAATTGGTATTTTTCAAAAAATGATTTTTCCAAATGGTCTGTCACGTATATCTAACTTTAACTTTAGTTTTCTCAATTGTAAAAAACACTTTCTCAAAAATGTCAAACTTTTTAATTTTTAATAATTTCTCATTGCGTTTAATATTATTGTTTTAACACGCCACATAACACAATAAAAATAAAAATTATTTCAGCAGATTACTTTTATTTATCATTTTCTAGTTCCTTTCGATTCCGGTATCTAACGAACTCACTATTCCTACTATTATAACTTCGAAACTAAGATAGAAAGATTTTAAAAAATTCTTGAAGAAGTACATGGCATAATAAATATATCATAAGTGAAAAAAAATTTACAAATAGATATTTTATTATTATTATTTTTTTACTTTGAAATTTGTTTTATCCTCCATGTAAAAAATGAATAATAAGCGTGATTAATTAACTTAATTAACTTTCGAAAAAAACATTTTCACTTAAGTTCACTTTTTATAAACATATGAATTCATGAAGTATTTCTCCACAATCAACAATCACAAAATTGCTTAAACTAACAAAACTAAATCACGAAATAATATGATAAAATAAAACAGAAAACTCGTCTAAAAAGGAAATTAAACATTACAAATCATTAATTAATTCATGATATAATTTCCCATATTTTCATGTACAACTCAAATCGCTACAAAATGTCATTTATTTCCGAGGTTACTCAATGCATGTCAATTTAAACAGAAAATTAATTACTTACAGATTACAATCACTTTTAACTTGAAAATATATTTCCTTAATAAAGTATATAACTAATTAATAGTTTCACTTTTCAATAAATGTCTTATTCCCATATTTTTACATTAAATTTTTTTAACATTTTTTGTTTTACATTATTTTCATTATATAAATCGTAAAATGATTTCAAGTTATTATTATAATTATTATTATTAAAATTAAATAAATTGTCTATTATTAAATAAAAATATACAAACCAAAGATTTAGAATGATGAAAATTGGTTGAGGCATGCATTGTATTGGTTCTCTTTAATACTCTAAATTTACCTTTAACCACGACACCTCGACCTTCTCGATTCATTGTTAATGTTAATTTATTTATTTGGATATTGTTAAATATTTTTGAATGAAAGAAAATAATAATTATCCATAAAATTTAGAATTATACAGAAAAATATCTAATACAATAAATTGTTGCAGAAAAAAACTGAGATTAAAAAAAGTAATATCATTCTGTTATTCTATTGGCATTGTTTATGAAATTAATTAGCCAATTATATTTAAATTAAATTTTAGTTCGATGTTGATTTTTCTTATTTTCTTTATGTTGTTTTATAATTTTTATTGCTTTTCAAAATTAGCGATTGTAATAATATTTTAATAATAATAATAATAATAATAATAATAATAATAATAATAATAATAATAATAATAATAATAATAATAATAATAATAATAATAATAATAATTAAATGACAACGAAAATGGTTAAATACAGTTTTATTAACTTGTTGTATTTTTGTTGTTTATCAGAAAATTTAGATTCTGGTAACCTCAACAAAATGAAAAGAATTATTTCAGTTTTCCAATTTTTGATTTAAATAGAATTTTCTTGGTAATGTTTCAGTAATATATGTAGTGCAAAGTAAAAAAATCCCATACATGTATATACTTAAAGTTTTTATATACATTTTGACAACTTTTTACAATAAAGATAAATAATTTTGGGAAATATTTTTATTTCATGAAATTTGATGAAGAAGAAGGTCATATAATTGCATGAAATAAGATTATAAGATATATTTTATATTTTTTAAATAGGTTTAATTGTACAATATTTTACAAAAACCAGATCCATAGTAATAAAGATATTTAATTTCATAACGATTTCTCTTCAAAGAACGAAGTTGGAAGGATATCTGTATTTGTCGATCTGAAGTTCTAGTTAATGAGTTTCCTTTGTCTGAATGAATTTAATCCCTTCAATAATGGTAGGAAGTTCTTATGGTCTCAGATGCTGGACGAAGGGGACGAAGATTTTTCCAGGTTTGAATAAATAATATGAGTTTGTCGGAATGTGGCTTTAAGAAGCGAAGTTTTACTTCACATTTTACAGTCATTTCACAAATATCTTTGAATGAGTATGGCAGATTTTTTTATTTGCAGTAGTGAAACATTCTAATTATCCCTGTGTTTCTTAGTCTATTGTGAATCATTTTAAGAGATTTATTATCTAATATAGTACCCCAATGAAATAAAGTATCTATTGTAGGGTTCAATTGTCTTGGTCGATAGTTTATCTGCCATTTAACATCAAATAATTTGATTCTCCATCTGGTAATTTTTTATAATTTTGGAGTGAAAGGTTTTCCCATTTTGATTGAGTGTAGCTCCAATAGCAAATTTTGATGCATCGGTTTTAAGATTTAGAGATAGATCGAAGTTAAGGGTTGTTTGACATCCTTCTCGGAGGGAGTTCTTTAGGTGATTAGTTGCTGCTACTTAATCTTGGGGTAGATATTCATTATTAGTTAATGCTGTTTGACCTTTGCTTATTATTAGGATATATTGAAAACAGTTAGGAATCCATTTTGAATAGTATGAGAGGAATCAAATGAGCTTTTATAATTGGTTGATGGTTTTTGGGATAAAACATTCCAATAGAAATTTTAAGCCAGAAGGGTCAGACCGTAGGTTTTTGATTTCATTTAAGTATCCCAGACCTGAGCTTGCCTATGCTAAAAAGGATTACCAAAATTAATAATAAGATCCTTTTCGTTTTCATTTACAAATCAAATGTAAATATATTAAGAGTTTATGTAAGATTTCAAAGTCAAAGGAAAAAATTGCGAAAATGTCGGCAATGTTATAAAATAGAGAAAGTGTCTCATGTCATACAGTTTTGTACCCCAAATGAAATTTTGATTATAGAACATTTGTAAATTGAGAAAAATATATAAACGAAGAAAATAATATTGAAAACAAAAAGGATTTATTGACATAATTTTTTAATTTATGCTTGGTAAGGTCTGCGCGTCTTCGGGAATTATAGTCAATTTTTCTTCAAAGTATGTTTTTATTTTGTAATTACAGTTGTGGATAGGTTTCCAGTAATTTTATATGACAATTAAATGTTTTTTTGTTAAATTCAACAAAACTACACAAATTGAAAATTGCATAAAACACCTCACACAAGATTTATACATTTCTTTGGCATTTTAATGAACTATATATCATTTATTACTCATTTAAGATCTAATTTTATACTAGTGAGGTAAGTTTGGTTTAAGGATTTAGTGTGATGTAATGGACAAATTAATTGTAATGAAATATTGCAATTGTTTGTTTCTCTTTGTCATATCATGTAACTGTTCAATTTCACTTCTCAATTCTGAGGGAAGCAGATGATGAATTTTAACTCGAATCAAAAGATTTTCTATAGAAATGAAAGAGACATCTAAATTCAAATGCAAATTATGCCCCAAGTTGTGACATCTAAAATCTGTCAAAACTGTTAAATGTAATAAATTTTTCTAGACAGATGGATTTATACTAGTTTAAAAAACCGTTGTTTGAAAAATACCAATAATTTGACAATATAATTAAACAATTTTTCTAAAGATATTATAGATAAATATTGTATAAATAATGTACTTTATGTCTCACTTATCCTACCTTTTATATTGTTTCTATATATTTTACACTTAAAAGTTTAACTAAAAATTCAAATCCCCTCCTCCATCCGTATATTATTATTATTTTCTGTTTTCAAATTTTTATTACATATACTAATTAGCATACTTATAAAGAAGTACAGAAATTAAATCTCCCAAATGATTTTGAAATTCATTATTAAATATTTAGCAAAAATAACAATTATAAATTTTTGAAAATTATAAATTTAAACAAGATGAAACAATAATTTTCAATTATCGAAAAACAATTCTCGATAATTTAAACAAAGAAACGGATGAAAATTAAATATTTAGCACTAAAAAATAATCAAACTAGATTTATCAACAATATTTCATCTGGAGAATCGTATTTGATTTTATTTGAAATTGAAATATCCACGGGATTCATTAATTAAAATGTATTTTAGCAAAATGAGAGGCTTCGAGAAAAAGGGACCGTGCTCAATCAGACTATATAGTGAAAAAATTAATTATTTTTATTCCCATGAGTAATAATGGATGCTGTCAGTACTTATTTGAGAAAGAAAATGCAAGAAGAGAAAATCTTTATATGCACTGGACTGAAGTGTACGGATTAAATTATTTATAAATCCATTTTTTTTAATTTTAACTACCAAAATTATTGAAATATAAATGAAAGAGGTTTTCTATGAAATAAATTCTGAACATTAAAAACGTTGATAGAATATATTTTCATTTTTCTTGAATTTATTTTCAAAATAATTTTATTTTCCAAATTAATTAAAACAAATTTCTTTTTTCAATGCAAAAACAAAGAGAATTGAAAAATAAAATTTCTTTGAAAATTTCAAAATGTTTTTTTTTCTATTTAATTTTTCTATTAATAAATTTGTTTACTTTTCAGTCGATTTAAAATATAGAGATAAATAATATGCTTTTGTTTAAATGATTATTACTTGAAATAATTTCTCTATCGCTCAAAGGAATATGTAGTTTTCAATTACCAATGAAATTTTGATGAAATATTTCTTTTGATCGTTTGAGGTTGGAACGATAGACTATTTTTCAGTCCAAAGGTTTAGCAAAAATCAAAAAAATTTTAGACAATTAAATTAAATTTCGAATTTTTCAAATTATTAATTATTATTAATTTATGACAATAAAGTTATCATTATTTTGATTATTATTATTAAGAATATAATTATTTTTGTTATTTTAATAATAATAATAATAATAATAATAATAATAATAATAATAATAATAATAATAATAATAATAATAATAATAATAATAATAATAATAATAATAAATAGTTAAACATACATGGCAATGATTTAATTATAAGATAACGCCAATCAAACATTTTTTTCACGATTAATTTCGACAGTTTTCCTGTCATCATCAGGTGGGATATAATACTCATTAAATAAAGGATTTTAAGCAAATTTAATTATATATAAAAATTTTTTTTTATTTTATAAAAATATTATTTTTTAAAAACTTTAACATTTAAAATTTAATTTAATAATTTAAAAATTTAAAAATTTTTTTATCAATTATTTAATTTAACACAACAATCAATACATACAATACACAAAAGCTTATTTAAAAACACTCAACACAAAAGTATTTACAGCATTTTGCACATTAATTTTCGGATTCAATGATTTTATCAACAACGCCTCACAAATCACACGTTCCCAATAATTATCGAAGTTTTTTAATAAAATTTTAAAATCAGACATACCTATTTTAATCTTACAGCCCTTATTGTGCTCACCAATATGGGTCAAAGACTTCGGTCTACAATGTTCTCGAGCTCGAATACAGAGATGACGGGAAGTCTCTCCAATGTATGTGGCATTACACCCATTACATGTAAACTGATAAACGAGATCGGAACACAATTCAACCGGAGTCTTTGACTTATTAATAAACATATTGCGTACTTTCCATGAAGTTGACACTATCCTATAGTTTAAATTCCCTAACTGCTTTCTTATCTTCACTTTATAATCCTTAAAACCTTCTGAGTACGGCAATACTAACAAAAATTTAGGCTCATCATCCTTGCTCACACTATTTAATTTATTTAACTCATCAGACTCACACACCTCAACAAAATCACACCCAGATTTTAACTCATCAGACTCACACATCTCAACAAGATCACACCCAAATTTTCTCAAACATGGATCCTTAGGATTTTTAATAAATTTGTCAACAGTCTCTTTCACCATAATAACTAAAAAGGATTTTGAATAACCATTCTTCATCAACAGTTCAACCAACACGTCAACACTCTTTACCGAATTTTTAAAAGTAGAAGACAAAGACCATGCACGATAAATCAACCCCTTCACCATATTTCTTTTATACTTGAATTCACAAAAACTTTCGGAAGAAGTATAGAGACCAGTATCAGTTGGTTTTCTATAAATCTCTGTCTCATAGTGTTTCTCTTTGCGTTGAATTAACAAATCCAAGAAAGCAAGCGATGATTTTTTCTCCGTTTCACATGTGAATACAATGTTTTTATGTAGACTGTTCATATAATGCAAAAACGGGTCAACATGCCTCTGATTTTCAAATATAAGAAATATATCATCCACATACCGTTTATAAACAGTGGGTTTCATACCTTGGAAAGATGCAATTTCCTTTTCTAAGCTTGTTAAAAAAATTGAAGCCATCGTTGGTGCTAAAGGAGAACCCATAGCAACCCCATCTATTTGTTGATACCATTCATTATTGAAAAGAAAATTGATTTTTGAAGTTGCAAATACAAGAAGTTCACGAAATGTTGTTCTATTCAAAATATGATGTTCAGAAATATTTTCATTCCATAACAAGCAACATAATTCAATTGTTTCAACCAATGGTACATTAGTAAACAGACTACAAACATCAAACATCAAAATGCTGTAAATACTTGTGTGTTGAGTGTTTTTAAATAAGCTTTTGTGTATTGTATGTATTGATTGTTGTGTTAAATTAAATAATTGATAAAAAAATTTTTAAATTTTTAAATTTTTAAATTATTAAATTAAATTTTAAATGTTAAAGTTTTTAAAAAATAATATTTTTATAAAATAAAAAAAAATTTTTATATATAATTAAATTTGTTTAAAATCCTTTATTTAATGAGTATTATATCCCACCTGATGATGACAGGAAAACTGTCGAAATTAATCGTGAAAAAAATGTTTGATTGGCGTTATCTTATAATAATAATAATAATAATAATAATAATAATAATAATAATAATAATAATAATAATAATAATTATTATTATTATTATTATTATTATTATTATTATTATTATTATTATTATTATTATTATTATTATTATTATTATTATTATCATCATTATTATTATTTTTATTATTATAGAACTATTTAGTGAAAAGATCCATAATGACTGTAATTGAGAATTGATAAGTTATAATGTTTCGAAATTATAATTGATGAATAATATTTTTGTCAGCATAAAATTTGCAAGTCTAATTGGACAGTTGACTGTAAATTCATTAACAAATATTCTAATTTTGATAATTAAACGCATAATAATAATGACTTTTGTCTTTCCGACTGTCATGGTAATGGTTCAAATTGCGGGTTCATGGGCAACCAATTTTCGACAAGAAACCATCAATGGACAGAAGGTTGAATTTTCTTGGTGGCAAAACCAAACCTCCATTAAAAACGCTGCTGATGCAGTGAAATTCTGCCACTTGAAACAAGCACATTTGCCATACGCGGAAAATTTGAAATATTTCTTTAAAACCCTTCGAGTTGGATTGTTTAAAAGAAAAGAAATTCAGTTTTATCTATATGATGTTCTTGAATCTACACTCGATTATCCAAACATAGAAAATGGAGAGAAAATGTGTATTGTGGTCAAAAAATCTCTGTCAAATGAAATAATTATCAAAAATACGAATGCCAGCTCCAGCTGCTCTGTGAAGGTTGACACTGTTGTTTGTTCAACGAGTCCAGATCGGTTATTTGATCCAAACCCAGTTGTTCGCAAGAGTGAAAATACCGATAATTTCCTCTGTTTAAGTCGGAATCTTGTTATTATTATAACAGGTAATTTATTTGAGAGATTATTTGTTTTAAATAATGAGAATTTCTTTGAAAATACAAATAGAATTTTTATTGCAAAATTTTCAAAATTCCAAAAAAAATCTTGATTTACAATAAGTTGGTCATTAAATTTTTATACATTTTGGCTAACTGAAATCGGACATTAATGAAAATTTACTTTTTTTACTTGAGACAAACTTTAATTTTTAAAGATAAATTTCCATTTACTTTTAATTGATAAAATAGGGATAGTATGTTCTGAAAAGTGTACAAAAAACATTTCAACCCAACGAGATTTGGATACATATTTTGTCGATTCTTAGATAACCGAATTGAAACGGTTAAACTTAACTGTAAACTTTTATTAAACTTTTATTAAATCTTATTAAATTAAATTTAAATTAATCAATTAAAATGATACATAATTTTTCATTAAATACACTAATTGAGTTACAAAATGTGAACTGACAAAACTTAACCCTTTCCCAGTGGATATAAGTAAATCAATGGTGAAAGCCAAGTACCTCTCGTTAAATCATTGAAGGTACACTAAGTGAAACTAAATGAAAAATGTATCATTAGACAGTTCCGCATCCTTTCAACCATAATAGTTTCTACTTAAATATCTAATAGATCTTTTAATTCATTAATGCGTTCAAGTCTCATAATTGATTGCCTAATAAATACGGCACTCACTTTTATGAAAATATGTGCAATTCGTCTTAGGAGTATAATTTTGTTGCCAATAATCTCTATTATTATTTTTTTTGAGGATTAGGTATCAAATAAATTGAATGAAAATTTTGAAACGACTTATTAGTTTTAAATTTACAGAAACTTTAAAATTAATCTTCCATTTGTTTAAATGAGGTTCAAAAAACGAAAGAATATAAAATTCTATTCTAAAATTAAACGTTTGTTTTAATATGTGATTGAAAATGAAAATAACTGTAATATTTTTCAATATGTACTAAAATATTCATGTTTATTTTGTCACTATTTTTAACTTCAGCGTGAGTACAGACGACTATCATACTGTACTGTACAATGTCATATTTGTGACAATTAATTTATATTTTACAATTAAATAGTTTTATTTGTTTAAAAATAAAAACATCAAAATTAAAGGTTAAATATTTTCAATTTTGCATCACCAGCACTTTTCTTTTTATTGGTGAGTACTATCCATGCTCTAACTAAGGGTTCTTTGATATTATGAAGGCTGTCGGACTTTAAATCCACAAGAATTTACTTTCATATATGTTTGACAAAATTGTTCCGTACTTTTAGAAATAATTTTTAATTTTATTTAACTCACTAATTGAATATCTGAAATTTATGTATTTCATCCCCAGGTGATAACTTTGACTATCTATTTCAGAAAACTTGTTGGTGTGGTCTTGATTAAAGTTTAAGAAGTTTTTCTACAATTATCTCTGAAATTTTAGTTTTGCAAATTTTATTCTTATCCTGTTGATATTGTTATTTTCTGGAAATGTTTTTGTTGTTCACAGGTGACTTGAATGTGCTGGTTCTTGCTACTAACATAGAACAAGATATCAACAATTCATTTTTATGGAATTTTCTTTAGATTTCTTTTTAATTATGCCTTTGTTATTTATGAAGACTGATTTTTATTAATTGTAAGAAATCTACCGACATTAATCTCCATCACTCAGTGAAATTTCCAATCAAAGTTATATTTTAAAATTATTGGAATAGAATAATTTGCAGTATTTTTTTTATTTTACAATTAATAAAAGTCAAACCCAGAATAGTAAACTTTATAGAAAAAATATTATATTTTAAATGTAACTGACATTATAATTCCATAGAAAACTTGGTGTTATTAATTTTGCATAATTTTTTCCTTGATATTTGAATATGAATTTTATTCTTTTTTTCTAGGTATTGTAACTAGCTTTGTGGTTGTCCAATTTATTATCATAGGGGTTGTTTGCTGGAAACGTAAAAGTTGCAAATCACCTAAACTGATTCCGAAATTATCTAAAATATCAAAATATGAGGATGACAGTTATATACAGTTAATTTCACCCAAGCAATTCAAGAATTATCCTAGTTTCAACTCAGTGGACCGTAAATCTACTATGAAAAGCAGAAAGTCAGAAAGTTATGAACCTAAAATTGTGTGCCGACATAATTTTGAATGATAAATTAGCTTTAAAAAAATTTTTGTTCAAATTTAGGCAAATAAATTTTTACTTCATTATTATTATTATTATTATTATTATTATTATTATTATTATTATTATTATTATTATTATTATTATTATTATTATTATTATTATTATTATTATTATTATTATTATTATTATTATTATCCTACCTGAAAATGACTGGAAACTCTCGAAATATATTGTTAAACAAATTTTCTAGTGGCACTTTCTTATAATTAAATAATTATCATGTTTATTTTATTATTTTTATTAAAATATAATTCAAATAACTAAATAAGTAATCTATTTCCACAGTGTTCATTAAATGAAATATTTATATCTAAAATCTTTTGTTCTTTGTCTTTTTCATTTTTCAATTTGTCTTTTCACTTAAATACTAAATTTAACTAATCTCTCTCTCTCTAATATAATAATAATAATAATAATAATAATAATAATAATAATAATAATAATAATAATAATAATAATAATAATAATAATAATAATAATAATAATAATAATAATAATAATAATAATAATAATAATAATAATAATAATAATAATAATAATAGGCAACATAAATAGAGAAAACAATTGCACAATGAAAAACTGCCAGACACCGAAAGATATGTACTTTAGATAAAACATCGTCTATTGCATCACGTGCAATGTATGCAAAGAAATCTACATTGGAAGTACCCTCAGGACCTTGCACCAAAGAGTTAAAGAACATCTAGATCCTGGTGGAACATCCTCGTTGGGCAGACATCTCCGGCAGTGTCAGCCAACAGAGGAAAGAACAAATATTTCAATAGAAATCATAGCTAATGGAAACATCCAAAAGAAAAATGTCAGATTCAAAGAAGCAATTCTCATCATAAACAGACAGAAGAAGAAATCAATGAAATCATGAATTTGATCTGTTGCCATTGACCTTGAGAATAACTGACAATATATAAAGAAATTAAAAAAATAGAATAAATTAAAAAGTAATAATTAGAATAATATAGAAAAAATTTTAAAAAATAGGGTTTGAAAATCAAAATTGACACATTTATTGAAATATTTAAATAGCATATATAAGTGGTTATTGGAGGCTTTATTTAAAATATTTTCAAATATTTTATTAGGCTTCTAGAAGCTAATTATAGAAGCTGTAAAAAATTTTAAAATTTTTAGTTTGTGTCATTTTGAAATTTTAAATGTAAAAATTTTTAAAGTTTTTAGTAAAACAATTCATTATATTTACAACCAATGAGAATTAAGAGAAAGGAAATAAAAGAAAGATTGAAAGGTATTTTGGGGAAGAACATTGCTAAATTCCAGGAGATTGACAAGGACTATCGTATAGTCGAAAATTCTTTCATTAAATACATTATTTGCAGCAAAAGGCTTAAATTATCATTTTATTGTTTAAAATAATAAATGCTGCTACCAAGCAATCATCATTTTAATAATAATAATAATATTAATAATAATAATAATAATAATAATAATAATAATAATAATAATAATAATAATAATAATAATAATAATAATAATAATAATAATAATAATAATAATAATAATAATAATAATAATAATAATAATAATAATAATAATAATAATAATAATAATAATAATAATAATAATAATAATAATAATAATAATAATAATAATAATAATCATAATAATAATAATAATAATAATAATAATAATAATAATAATAATAATAATAATAATAATAATAATAATAATAATGATAATAATAATAATAATAATTATTATTATTATTATTATTATTATTATTATAACAATTATAATATTATAATAATAATATTATTATTATAAAAAATCCTCACAAATTTTAAATTTAGTTGTATTTGGAATATATTATTAAAGCAA
>CAUHTR010005869.1:0-24116 GCA_959609185.1 Schmidtea polychroa | reverse complement strand
AAAACTCACAAAAATACTTTGTTGCACACAAAAAAATGCTTATTTGAGCCATTAAACCTGTCATTTACATTTTTAAATTACCTTATTAAAGGTGCTAAATTAATAAAAATTAAGTTTATTTAAGCAGAAAGAGTAAAACTATACTTCTAATATTCTAAAAATTACAAAAACATATGGTGTCAATTTTCGAACTTCACTTGTTTCTACTGTCCGTCAATGTGTTAAAAGGTCATATCCCTATTCCATTTGTCGTTAGCTGACCAAGATAACTAGGGCCACAAAAATTTAAAGAACAAATGTATAGACATCGTGTCAAATAGCGAAAAGAATGGTATAGGACCTATACTATAGGTAACAGGAAATCTGTTCACTTGTAATATATAGAAAGCAAAAGATGGAAACTGTTCAAATTCTAATCCCAATATTCAATATAAAAATATTTTCCTATCGAAAGTATTTTGGGTTAGATTAAATGCTACCAACCTTGAGGGAATCCATAGGAAAATATGAATAATAGGCTGGTAGAATGTGATTTTTAAAAATTAGTTTCAAAATATTATCGTTTGTGAATTTAATTGCCATATGTACATGAATCAATTTTACACCAATAGAAAGAAAAAACTTGAGAAGTCTCCAATGAAGAACATAGTTCTTCTAGGGATGATGTGTAAGCATCAACTTCTCAACTTTAGAGCCAGATGGACACATCTTTTCAGCGGCAACTGGAAAATCATCCAATTTGTCGTGAACCGAATCAGGAATTTCCAAATCAACCTCCAAAATAAATCCAAATGAAAGTACTTTCAAATAGTTTCAAATCATTTTATACAATATTTCTTGCTTAAACTGATTTTAACAATATCTGAAAATATAATTTAACTATTCAGATGAAATTAAAAATAAAATTTACCAAAAAAATATTTGTTTATCATACCTTCGTAGAACAAAGGAAATGTGTTATTGGATGGCTTATTGTCATAGATTTTTTTAAAATCTGTTAAAAAAACACCCACTTCCACTTCAGAACAGAGACATTATGAATTATCGTCAAAAAATTTCTAAGTCTATTTAATAAAGAAATTGGCACAATTCCAAATAAAAACAAAGAAAACATTTTTAATATCAAAAGTTAAAATTTTGCTTCAATAAGATTTTTTCTCTATAACCCTCTTTAGAGTCCTCCAGTACTCGCAAGAAAAGTTTCACAAAGCTGAAACTTTACGACTTTGTAATCTATCCTTCGTTGGATTGTACTATTGAGATGGTTTACATCACAAAATTTCCATATTAATTTGCTCTTTTATGGTGGAGTACTTTATGGGGTCTGACAGACCCATAGTCGCCACATGAGTTTTGGAGGCCCCTGCCACTTGTCGGTATTGTGACCCCTAATTCAAAATTTTATATTGGTTTATAGTCAATGTTTAATTAAAAGTTAACACAAAGAAAAATGAAAAAAGTTCCATTTTTCACGTAATTTAATGTTTTATTTATTATTTAATTATTTAATTAAAGCATCGATCAATTGAGAATAATCAAGCTTAGAACTTCGATGGATGTCATTGCTAATCTACAAAGCATGTCGTGTGGTGTATTTGAGCGAAGATATGAATTGATGAGCTTCAATTAAAGAAAGAGCGCTCTCGGTTTGCGACGGTCACAGAAATTGAAAGGATTATTCGCGAAGCGATCACCACATTCGGGAAAATCTCTGCGAGGCCTGATTTCTTCTGTTAACGCGTTCGCCTCAAAGTACACATTTTGAATCTTTACCTTTGTAAGTATCGCGAATGCTTAACAGTGATGTGTGGATGTCCTTGGTTTGGAATCGATGCTCTTTAATACTTGAAAAATTGCTTTCCCAGCAAGTGTCTGATGGATATTTTACAGTAATGGAGCAGAACTCTTTCAACACATTCCACCTAGAAGATGACACCGAAAAAAACGAATATACTCGCTGCAAGTAACCAAAAAAGGTGACAGCCGTTACCGAAGAGCCTGCTGCATTGCAGACAACAAGATTCAGACTATAATTTTAATAAATTTTATTTAATAAAAGCCTGCTCCAAAGAGACAGGTTGGTCCTTTTAACGGGACGAGCTTCAGAGAAATGCCGGAAACTGCTACATCTTCATTTGTATGGGGTTCTCTATAGTCCTGTATGTTTTAAGTTACAGGGCTGCTTCTGAAATAAATTTTGTTTCTTGTATTATCTTTTAATATAGTTCGTTTGAGAATGAATATGATCTTCAGGGATTCAAGAATATCGTATTTGGGATCGGTGAGGCAATTGAGCAATTATCTGAGCTATCTTTTTTTGGGTATCTGATTTTGCATATTATTCATTTGGTATATTCATTTGGGATTGGTGAGTAAATTATCATTTATCACATGTATATATTTTTTGAAGGCAAATGAAGACAAAAAATAAAAACAGAATAAAACAATAAAATAGCCATCATAAGGCACAGTAAAAAGCCACAACAAGGCGTTAAAAAATAAAATAAAAATCCATTCTAAGGTGGAATAAAAACCATCAAAAGTAAAATAAAAAAGAATAAGAAGGAGATTTCTGGAAATGGTAAACTTTTACCATTCTTACATCCCAAACTGCAGTACACTACTAGCATCACTAAATGACATTATCAAGACAAAACGAAATGTCATAATAAACTGGACACACCAAACAACCATACATTCGACTAAGACAAAAAAAGTCTTTCAACGGCAACATTACTCAGTTACCCAGATCCAGAGCTAGATTACCATCTAACAACAAACTGTTCAGGTTTCGCAATGGGCGCAACAATTTTCCAAGAAAACAAATTTGGCAAACAACCACTAGGATTCTTCTCAAAAAAACTAAAGTCCCACCAAACTAGATATTCGACTTTCGACAGAGAACTCCTAGCAATACATAAAGCAATCAAACACTTCCAACGTTTACTCGAAGGACGAACTTTCACAGGACGAAAATATTCACAGACCACAAACCGCTAACAAATGCGATTGAAATGAAAAATCCCTCACCAAGGCAGATTAGAACAATCAACTTTATTTCACAATTCAATTGCACAATAAACTACGTAGCGGGAAAGTCAAACATAGCAGCAGACGCTCTATCAAGAATCGAAAGTGATATAAACTCCCTGGAATTCGAAAAGTTAATTGAATTGGATCAAATCAAATTCAAAAAAAAGAAACAATAAACAAACTCACCACCAAACACTTCCTGAAACTAGAAGAACTCAACGGAGTATGGCACGACGTCTCCAACGAAAGCAACAAACAAATACTACTCCCTGAGGAATTCCGCCAAAACGTCATCGAAAAGATACACAAGATTTATCACCCGGGAAACAAAGTAACATTAGAACTAATACAAAACAATTATATATGGCATAACATGTGGAAATACATCAAAAACTGTGTGAAGAGTTGCCACAGCTACCAATTAAACAAAACAATAAAAAAAACTCAAAACAACAAAAGTAAGCTTTCCAAGCAACGAAGTTTTGAAACAATACACACAGATGTGGTAGGACCACTACCACCAAATGACAACTACAAATACCTGCTGACAATTATAGACAGGAAATCAAACTGGTTCGAAATGATGCCAATAAAAGAAATCACCGCAAAAAATATTTGCGATATGATCGAACTAAATTGGATAGCTCGTTATGGCCAACCGAAAACAATCATAACCTATCTAGGCAGACAATACGAATCAGAAATGTTCAAAATACTCTGCAACAAATACCACATCAAAAGGAACCGAACAACAGCTTACAACCCACAATCAAACGGAAAAATCGAACGGTTTCACAGAACATTAAAAGAAAGCATCAGAACAAAAGCCAATGATCAAAACTGGTTAAACCAACTACCCACAATACTAATCGGACTAAGAAATAGCCCAAACTCAACAGATAATGAAAGTCCAGCATACAAGGTTTTCGGAAAAGCAACAAATCTACCATCACTTAAATCAGATACAACTAAAAACACTGAGAACATCAAACAAATAACAAACAAAAACAGCGAAACCACTGAACAGAAACCAAAAGGAATCCTAAAAAGGAGACCAGACTCTGAATTGGACGGAAAAACCGTACTAACAACAGATTTCATCCTAATAAAAAAACCATTCACAAAAGGTTTCGAATCCAAATACGAAGGCCCATTCAAACTCCTAGAAATCAACAAAAACGTCGCCAAATAATTAAAAATAACAACAAAACGAAAATAAACATAATGGGAATAAAACCCTACTACCAGAACGAAAATCCGCAAAACAATACACCAAAAGACAAAACACAAACTCAAACAAAAACACAACCAACTCACAAAAATATCACATTCAACTAGAAAAACTCAATCAAACTATTCGACAAAGACACAATAATCACTCCCCCATACAAAAAACAATACACTGAATGCCTTAAATAAAAACTCACACAAGCAGAGCACAAGCACAAACAAAATCAATTGCACAACTTTTATTTCGTTGTAATTAAGGAACAGTCCGTAATTTTTTTTTGTTTTATCCAGGTTGTATATATAAAAACAGAAAAAAATACATAAAAATACATACAAAACATACAAAAAAATGATACTTTCATGTTACTCCTTATAGATGCATGTTAACCTCCGGTTTTAAAGGGGGAAGTTTTATAATGTATAGTTAAATTATATTTTTTAATGTTGGTTATTTCTGTTGGCGCACGTTGCTTGTAAAAAAAGATAAAAAACTATATAGCGATAATTTACCATAGTGAATTATCGCTATATAAAAATATCGAACACAAATAAAAATCGATAGAAAAAATTAAGTTAACTATTAGAAATTGGTTGAAAATTAGAATATTAGAAATTGAAATTGGTCGAAAATTGGCAATAAAGAATTGGCAATAAAGAAAAGTATCAGAATATTGGTAATAAAGTGCGTTTTTTTTATTGAAATTTTTTATGATAATAAAAGTTGTAATTAAATTAACTGATTTTTTTATATTATATCTGCCACACTACATATACGCACCCCAGCTGTCCCGAGACAGTTCTTTTAAAGGAAACTCGGCTGGGTTCTACCACACTTCCTATATACACACACAAAACATATACGAACAAACAACTATTTAATTACAATACATACGCAGGGCTTAAGAGAGTGAGACGCCCGGGGCAAATTTTTATTGGGGCCCCTTTTTAATAATTAAAAAATAAATATAGTTAGCGACAACACAATATAAAAACAAATTTTTTTGTTATATTAATGATTTACGGGCTTTTGAAATTGCAAATTTATCAATTATTTCACTAAAATTTAGGTTTCTTGCAATATCGTTATTAATATGCAGCATTGCTAATCCATTTAGCCGCTCTTGTGCCATTGTAGATTTCAAGAAATTCTTAATACGTTTTTGAGCAGAAAACGTACGTTCAGACTCGGCTACAGAAACCGGGATTACAAGATTTGGAAAAATTGACTCCAAATTCATTTCAATAATAGATTTAAGCACTTCTTTTGGCTTTGATGATTTGAAGTTGGTTGCGTAAATGCTTTTAAAAAATATCATTTCATCATACAGGTCTGTTGAAATGTCATCCGAAAATTTAATTTTAATCTTGTCGCACTGATTTTGCAATATGTCTTCATCAATGTTATTGAAGGTCCACAGGAATTTAAAATTATCACAAATTTCAATTATTAATCTCTTCTTTTAAATCATTTTCTATTAGATTCATTTTCCACAGGATTAATTTTTGGCTAAAACATTGCACCGCACTTATCATGTGCATAATATCATAATATCAGTAAGAAACGCAAGATCTCTAAGTCACGAAACATTGCTTAGCTCCTGATGACATCCTTCCAAAAATAAACTTATTTGTGGTAACAATTCTCTAAAACGCTTTAAAATTTTCCCCTTACTTAGCCAACGAACTTCTGTATGTAATAACAGATCAGCATATTAACAATCGAGCTCTTCGGTTAGTCCTTTAAATAAACGTCTTTGCAGTGATTTTCCTCTTATAGCATTACTAATTTTGACTACAAGTTTCATAACAGAATTTATGTTCAAAAATTTAGCACAAAGGGCTTGCTGATGATAACTTATGATAACTTATGAATTCAGGATATTTTTGATCTTTTTTACATAATGCAATAAAACCTTTATGCATACCAGTTAATGATGGAGCTCCATCAGTAGTGATACTTACCAATTTATCCAAAGATTTTCTATTTTTCATCTATGAAATCCTTAACGATTTGATAAATATCCTGGCCACATGAATGTCCTTCAAGGGTTAATATTTTTAAAAGTTCTTCTCTCACGTCGAAAGTGTTAAACACCATACGCACAAAAATAGCCAACTGAGCTTTATCAACCACATCTAAACTTTCATCAAGTTGCATCGAAAAATAAGAACACATATTTAGATCGGTTTTTAACTGAATAAATGTATCAGAAGCCATCGAGTCTACACGGCGCGTGACAGATTTAGCTGATAATTGCAGTGAAGCCATAGATGTCATAATGTCAGATTTGTTTTTGAAATCGACGAAAAAAGAATCGCCAGCTTCTAAGAATTCTTGTTTTAAATATTCACCATCTTCAAATGGTTTTTTTTAATAGACAAAGCTTTGCAGACGCGAAAGGATGCTAGAGTAGCCGCTTCATTTTTGCTTGCTTGGTTTTTGAAGAAAGTTTGTTGATAATTTAGACTTTTTTTAAGATCTTCAACCTTCTTTCTGATTTCACTATTAAGAGGAAACCTTGTGAATTCATTTTCATGTTTCGTGTTGAAATGTCTTTCAAGATTTCCTCTTTTACATATTGCAACGCTGGAGTTGCAAATCAAGCAAATACATTTCTCATTAACATATATAAAAAAAACTCTAACTCCCATTCTTCATGAAAATGATAGTTTTTTCTTTTTTTCGCCACGGTTCCACCCTCACTCATTTCATAATTTTTTTTAATAATTTTATATAATAAATTAGTTTTAATTTAAATTCTGTTTAACATTGTACTTAAAACTAAACAAAAAACACTTTAATCTCGTTTACTTTTTAAGAACAGAAACACAAGCCTACTAAAATTGTGAACGTAACTTTTTTATAATTTGAAATTTTAAAAAAATACTTAGAATGAAAAATTTTAAAATTCAAAAAAAATTTTTCAAGTACTTCGCGATCGACCATTTGGCGACCCCTGCTCTAAATTATATTGCAATATCAATTTATGAATTTGCAACTCTTCCTAGAAGCTCTTATTTTTTGGGTGATTTGACTGAAAAATCAGTCGACTTATATATGAAATACCCGTTGACACTCCATTTCGAATGTCAATACACTCTATTCTGTTAAAGTCAATAGAATTTCTGTTTTTAAAAGTGCAAATTTTAATTGTTACTATTTTTGGAATCATCCCTTTATCCAGCATCTTTAATGTATCTTTGTTTGTTATTCATAGATAAAATTGATAAAATATTATTAATAAATTCTAAAACACATTCAATCGATAACTGTAAGATTACATGTAAAAACAGTTCAAAAAATCATGGTGAAAAATTATATTTGATAGTTCATCAGAGAAATAGTTTTTTTGATTTTAAAGTTTTAGCCGCTTTATATGATTATTGAAAATATATAATTTTCTTATTTTTACTGTCAAAAACGTGGAATCAACTATTAGTACGAAATCAGAAAAGTCCCAAGGAAAGTTTTAAGATTCAAGTACATTTTTATATTTATCTCTAAACTCCAAAGCTATAGTTGTGAAAAATTTATCAGTATAACTCTAAAAAACTTTGATAAGCTACTACATATACTAGATCAAATTGATTATTCATATAATATTGTAATGAAACTAATTCATGATTATATGGATTTTTACTAATTTTATCTTGTGAAACAATTGATTTAATTAAAGAACTTTGTACTTTACTATTAGAGAAAATTATTCCATTATCATTATTTTTTTGAATTCTCTGTACTGCACTTGGTGCAGTAAAACAAACAATATGCACTTAGTGCAATAAAGTAAATAACCACAATCAACCAGATGGTTGACTTTTCCTAAAAAGTAAATAATCAGCCAAGTGGTTGACCAAAAGTAAATCAACATATGTTGATCAAAATAATAATAATAATAATAATAATAATAATAATAATAATAATAATAATAACAACAATAATAACAATAATAATAATAACAATAATAATAATAACAATAATAATAACAATAATACAACAATGACAATAATAACATTAATAATAACGATCACAATAACAAAAATATAAATTTATTATAATGTAATCAAGAATAAATCAATATAAATCAAATTGTTAATAATAAGTTATCACAATAATGTTTATTCTTTTCATCACATAGATACCATCATTATTGATTATTGTCCACATGTATATTTATTCTGTACCTATTTGTTCCTATTATGTAGTATTTGAGCTTCAAATTTTCTAACGTTTCTAACAGTTGTGTTAATTTGGGAATTCTCAATATCTATTAAGGGTTTTTTAAAGCTATCTATTATTTTTTCACTCGGAGGGGGATTTATTTGAGTTATATTATTAAATATTTTATTAAGTGTTATTTTAGATTTTTTATTATAATTATTCCTTATTTTGTAGGTTAGTTCAGTTTATTTAGCTTTATCTCTAATATTATTTATAATTAAGGATTTGTCATATTTATTTGGGAAAATTGAGGTGTGAATTTTACAGATTTCATTGAGACCTATTTCAGGAGTTATGTCGTTGTTATCAAGTTGTATGGTCAAGTTATTAAGGAAGTTCTTATAAACCTCTACTTAAGACCACCTCCCTAAAGAGACCACCTCTAGTTAAGACCTCTATTTCTTCGGAACCAAATTTACACAGTAGTTTACTGGGACAAATAACCCTCCATAATAGGACCACCCTCTCTCGTTAAGACTACTTTTCGTAAAAAATATTTTTAGTTTAAATATTTTTTGTTTAAATATTTTTTTAAAATTAAAATGGGAGTAAAAAAAACGAGAAAGGAGCTTACATTGAGCGAGAAGATGGATGTTATTAAATCTTCTGAGCGAGGAGAAGGACAGAGACTTATTGCAAGACGATTTTCTTGTAGTAAAACGCTAGTCCACAATATCATTGTTAACAAAGAAGAAATAAATGAGCTTTGGAACAATAATGCAAATAAAAAACTAAAACGACTAACAAATCAGCAGTTTAAACTTATCAATGAGTATGTTCTAGAGTGGTATGAAAACAAAGTGCTGCGAGGCTTTCCTATTAACGGAGAATTGTTGAAAGCATCAGCTAAGAAGATAGCTATTAGTCTAAACAACAATGTGTTTAAAGCTAGTAATGGCTGGTTGGGGAAATTCCTCAAGAGAAACAATATTACTTTGAGGGTTTTATTGAGGGTTTTTTGATAACAGTGAAGCCAAATCGAAGAGTCAAACAACATTAGATGAGTTTTTATAATAAAATCTTCAATTTAAGTCTAGTTTTCTTTATAAAAATAAAATCCTCTCTAATAGGACCACCTCTAGTAAAGACCACTTTTGGTCCGGAACCAAGGGTGGTCCTATTAGAGAGGTTTCACTGTACAAAATATATTTTATTACACCTTACTGAACATTAGTTTCTTTTTTTAAATATTTTTTAAAGTTACAATTTAAAATGGGAAAATAATTAGAATGAATTAAATTAAAAAATTATAAACATCTGATTTATAATTGAAATGAAAAATGATTGTCATTAGGTAGTCTGTCATTTATAATTTTAATAATAATTTCTCTTAATTGATAAATTTATGTTAGGTTTAGAAATTAAATTACTATTTCTGTTAAGGCAAAGTGTAAAGTGGCAGATATAAAAACCTGAATCTTGTGTTGTACATGTAGAGTATTATAATTCGGTTACTGTAATTATTATAGGTGAGATGATGTTTTGTATATTAAGTATAGTGTTTAAAATATTGTTTGAAGTTTGTTAATGCTATGTCACAAGTAGGGTCTATAATGGTGGCTAGTTTTCTAATTTTATTTAAGTAAAATAGTGCCCATGTATTGCCTGTTAAATTAAGTTGGAAAAATATTTCATTCTATTCAGGATATTTATGAAATGGGAATGATTCAAAAAAAGTTTTAAAGTTTTTCTTTATTAGGCCCATGCCTATAAAATTATCTATAATTATAGTGGAATTGCGTTTAACAAAGGCATGTAGGTAAAGTTTAATGGTATGCTGATTTAGTCAATCTAATCCTATGTCAGAGTTGACTAGTGGTATATCATCAGGGATTGTATTAGTTTTCTCATTTATTGGTAAAACGCCAATATGTTTATTAAAATGTTCAAGTTGAGTATGTGTTTCTATGATCTCTTTACAATAACATGTTATCATATTAGTGTTGCAGTTCTTATTCTTATGTTTGGTGCTTACATGCTTGTTTATTTCGTCTTGGGAAGATCTAATGTTTAAGTTATTTATGCAAGGGTTTTTCATTCTCTTAGTCATGCAATTAATTGTACCTTCCTCGTTAATTTCTAAAGTTAGTTCTCTATCACGAATGCTATTCATTCCTCTAGAGATGGGTATGACTAGGTCTTTGTGGAATTCATTAATATGGTTTTCAGCTTCATTTATGTTATATAAGTATTTAATTGTATTTTTATGTTTCTGTTTGGGGTCGCATATTTTTCTTAATTTTGTCATGGTGGTATTCGTTTCTATGTTCAAGTTGGTCATCTGGTCTAGTAACCCCAAGTCTTTTGCCGCATTTATCATTTCTGGAGCCTACAAAAACAAAATATCCGTCATTTCTCAAATTAAAAAGTTTTCTAACACGTTGTAGCATTGCTGTTAATAATTGTGGCGTAGTAGGTGTCTCATTGATCCCTAACCAGTCAACTGAAGTAGAGTCTTTGTACTCTATGTTCGGAGATTTATCAATTGGTGGTGTTGGTATTAAGATATTTTTATGTGCTATTCTTTTAGTTTTGTTAAGTACATCTAAGTTATTTATTAAATTAAACGTTTGGTAAGTTTGCGTGTTCATATTAGACCGTTTCTTATAGCTGTAAGTGTTGTTAGGAATTATTTGGTTGTCTTGTGTATTATTATCAGTGGTAATTTGGGTATTATCAAACAGGTCTCTGCTTGAGTTAATAGATACATACTTATTCAAGGAATTTATCTTATCATCATTTGTAGGCTGGCTAATGTATTGTGAGCTATTTAATGGGCTATAAAAGTTGGTGTCGTCATCTATTGTGATACATGATTCAGTGTCGGAGTCATTAAACACTGTACTATATTTGCTCTTTATGTCACTTATCTTTTGATTATTTTTAGTTTTGGTGGTCAATGATTGATTTATATCAAGGTGTTCTATAATATTGTTTATTATGGGTTTATTATCAATGGCATGTTGCTAAGTTGTTGTGTGAGATAGGTCATTTTGGAATCACTAAGTATTATATTATCAATGTCGATATCAAGGTCAACTTGCTGGGTATTAGTGAGGTCAGTAGTTATTGGCTTACTTACTTGATTAGGTGAATCTAGTTTAAGGTTGTTTTCTATTAGTTTGTTGTTGTCGCCTAGTTTGTTTAGTTTAATATCAGGTGTAGATGGCAGATGTTCATTGCATCGAGGTCTAAGTGAATAATCTATGCTGATGGATTTTATGTTAATATTTTCTGGAGATTCATTAGGTATTTGTGAAGTAAAGATATTAAAATTCATCTCAGTTTGGCTAGAGTTGTTATTGAAAATTTTACTATTTTTAATCTCATTTATGACGTTTATGGGAGTTGTTATTTTAATTGGAAGTGTTGTTGTATCTTGGAGGGGGGTTTTATTTTTGTTAAAATGGGGGTTTTTTCTATATCTATTTTGGTTGTAGAGATAGGCTGTGTTGTCTATATTATTTTTATTAATAAGAATACCTATTATTCCTCAAAAGCCCATATTCCTCAATTCTAAAAACTGTACAAATGGTATGATGCGTTCTAACACGGCGCGGTAATGAGATCTGTCTTTTTACACTAGAGTTAGCGTCTGCTTGTCAAGTGTTGAGCCAGTTTTAAGACGAAATTCAAGCTCCTTCCAGTTCATCATGTGCTGCCTGTGCTCCTTTGACTTCTCATGGTTCTCCAGTCTTACTCAAATATTTTCAACTTCAGAAACCTTGATATGTTAATTTCATTTTTGTTTCACCAAACAACTTGCAGTAGAAATAGTACACGCATCCTGCTGTTTGGAATACACAAGTCACCTTCGGATTATCATTTCCATTTGGCAGCATCTTAGAATAGAAGTACAGATTGAATCTGATGTTTCCTTTTGCTGTGGGTCGTTTGGGAAATTTGTAATATTTCACCTGTACAGCTACAAGTTTCACAATGTCAATACGCAAAGCATCTCATATATTTTCTGGCCAAGTTGCAGGGTCAGTACTGGGAGTAGAAAGTTCTAGTGGCACGGCTTGGGGTATATTTTCAGCCGTATGTATAGCTTGCTGACAACAATCAACGACACCATCTGAGCTATGCGCATTCCTTTTTGTTTAGGAAAACGTAGTAAGTAAGAAACCTGGTGCATCGCCAAGAGAGCAACTCAGCTGATTATAATAAAGTGTGCCTAAAGAACTATTTTATACAGTAAATACACGTGATAGAAAGAGTTACACAATATTTAGTGCAGATTTTGCATAATTAAGCTGTGCGTCACTAGGTTTTATTTATTTCTTCATTTTGATTACATTTTTTCACACATTTAACTTTTTACATTAAAATACTTTCTATCAAAACGGGACCCCTTAAATTTCCACGACCTTTGCAGCCGCAGGCCCATCGCGACGGCCCTGGACAGACACCATAGGAAATGAATAATAGCTACATTAAATTTTACTGATAAATTTCCACTTAATTGTTCATTTTTAAGTTACAATTGATATAATAAAGTTCGGATTATTTGACATTTTAATTATTTAGATGTTTGTTAGACTTGTGTAAATTATAAAATCCGATTTTTTGAACTTCTGCAAATTCAATCCTATCAAATAGTAAGTATAATTTTTCTAATTTACTAATCATAAATAATATAATATTATGCAAATGTTGGTATACATGAAACATGACACTTGTCTATGCATTAGTTTAACATCATATTAGTTTACCAAGTTTACAATCGATATTTTTCTTAATTATTTTTATTTTAGAGCAGTGTTTCCCAACCTTTTTTAGCTCATGTCCCCCCTAGCTGAATTTTTTTTTCTTTTGTCCCCCCTATGCAAAACATTTTACAGTTTTTAAAAAATTTCCAACTATTTTTATTGATATACGTAATTAATAGATAAAGATTAATTTTTTTATTCAATGAGACAATTGACTCTGATGGTTACTGCAGAGTGATTTAATATTAGGTTCGAAGTTGGTAAGTTTAAGCCTTAGATCTCCTCTTTCGATGATATCTAAAAGATTTCTCTTCTTGATAAGTAAATCATTAATTACACTAAATCCACATTCAGATAAATAGGTAGTGGGAAATGGTAATAATAGTTTTCTTGCATAAGATGTTGACATTGGATATTTTTTATTCATCTCATCGCTAAGCCATGCCATTATCCCTTTCAAACCAAACAGATTTTTTATTGATTCATCGTTTTGAATCTCAGCGATTTCTTCTATATATTCGAAATTTTCGAATTCTGCCAAATCTATAAGCATCGGCTGTGTTATCCAATTTGGGAAGATAATTTCTTTTAAGTCTGAAAACCTCTCTTCTAAGTCTTCTATAAGTAATTTTAAATGGTCAAGAATCACTGACTTGGCTGATTCACTTACTTCACATTTCTGAAGCCAATTAAAACTTTCAAAGTTTTTCTTTGAGAGTGATTTAATACTTATTTTTAAAAGCGAAATAAAACTAAAAATATTTGCTTTAACTTCAATAAGATTTCTGTTTTTCCCTTGAAGTTGCTTGTTGAGAGTATTAAACTTCTCAAAGATATCTGTTAAATAGCTCAAATAAGCCTTACCATCTTTCGTCATTAAGCATTTCATCTCAATCTTGTCGGAAAGAAAGACACTAAGACTATCAAAAAGCTCCATGAATCTAGCCAAACAATTTCCTTTTGAAAGCCATCTTACTTCAGTATGTAATAAAAGTCGAATATATTCTTCATTTTGTTCTTTACAGAATAACTTAAAAAGACGTTCATTCTTTGAATTGGCTTTAATGAAATTAATACATTTTATAACTGACTGTAAAACTTCATTTAACTTAGGAGAAATCTTCTTGGCTACCAAATTTTCTCTGTGAATGACACAATGAATAATCATAATTTCTGGATTTTCGTCTTTAAGTAATTTAAGGCAGCCATTTTTTTACCCATCATGCTAGGAGCTCCACCTGAAGCACAGGAAGTAATATTACTTAGAGGTATATTATTAATTGTAAGATAATCTTTTAGATGATTTAAAATATCTTTCGCAGTTGTTGTGCTTTCCAGCGATCTGCTGAATAAAAATTCTTCAAAAAATTCCTCTTTATCAATGTATCTTACGTAAGCAATTAATATCGATTCGCTGTCTCTAAAAGTTGATTCGTCCATTTGTAAAGAGAAATTTAAAGTTTTTAGTTTCTCAACAAGTTGATTCTCCACATCTTTACTCATTTCATCAATTCTTCTACTGACAGTATTATTACTTAACGGCATTCCCTTAACATCCGCGTCATCTTTACCCATAACTATCCTAAGAAATGCAGAAATCGAAGGCTTGATCAGACTTTCTCCTACTGTATTATTTTTTCCAGATTTTGCAATCATCTTTGAAATTTCAAAACTAGCTTCAAGTGTACGATCACTTTTAGAACTATGAAGGGTAAACAAAGATGTCAAAGTTGTTCTCTGTTCGAATTGTTTCTTTAAGGATTGAAAGAAAGCCAAATCAGATGTTTTATAAGAACTATGCTTGGCCAAAAAGTGTGCTTCGAGGCGACCTCGTTTCATTGATTCATTTGTAAGACATTGCTTACAAAGCAGACACAAAGGTAATCTTTCATCATAAATTGCAGGTATAAAACCAAATTTCAAATATTCTAGTGAGTACTTACGAAATTTTTTTTTGTCAAGCGCACTTTTTCTTGTTCTATCATTATAATTTTTTTCCTTCTTCATTTTTCTGTTACCCCTAAAAAAAAATTTTATATTTTTTAAAAGACACAATGATCAAAAGTTTTTAAAATATTCAAAAAAATAATGAAAATTTGAACATAACTAAACAATTAAGAAACTAAAATTTCTTACTATTATTTTAAATATAACATAACTAAACAATTAAGAAACTAAAATTTTTTACTATTATTTTTCATTATTTAAAAAACTTATGGATAAGATTTGAAGAAAAAATCAAAAAAAGATGCCATAGTTTTTTTGCGGATGAAAAATAAAGAATTGAATCTTTTAACACGATTTTACTCATTATCTATTGTTTTTATGCTTACCATACTGTTTAATTATAAACAGAAGATAATGAAAAAGATGATCTTCTGCTTAGATAAAACCCAAAAATTTTCTTACTAAAAATATAATGAAAAGAATATTTTTTCGATCTATAATAAAAAGACATAAAACTAAATAAGAATTGGATATTAAAATTTCGTAGACTATTCTCGAATTTTACTGAAGAAAATAAAGAAAACGTAACTCAAACCTAAAATTAACATATATTCACTAAAATTGAAATTGCCCCCCTGGAAAAACAAATTGCCCCTGGAAATCGAAATTGCCCCCAAGTGGGGCGTGGGCCCCACGTTGGGAAACACTGTTTTAGAGCATGCATTTCCCTCAAGCTGCCAAGATCAGCGCATTTCAAAACCTTTTGAAAATACAGCACTTAGGGAAGAAGACAATAGCAATGAATCACTTAACTTAAATGAACTTGACGACGATATTGAGGAAAAGAACGATGTTGAAGTAGACATAAATTCAGAAAATGGTGATACTCTCCCCGTTGAAGCTCTTGCAATGATTCAAGATTCATCAGAAACATCCAGTGAGGATTAAAATTAAAATTTTTATCCTATAAAGAATATTTTCACTACAATATTTTTAAAGGGAACTCTGTCAGATCCTGACAATCTCCTTTATATATCACATTGCATAGATATAAATACTTAAGTTTAACCATAAGATGTCCAATATACTTATGAGCAGTGCCGTAAATAGGTAGGTGCACCGGCAAAGGACCAGAGATCGAGGGGGGCTAAAACGGAATTGTTAATTGAATTATTTATGCACATTTTTTTACAAAAATTGTATTCAAGAAAATATGTATTCTCAGTAAGACACAGAATAATTGTATTGATTAACAATAATATTTAAATAATAATTTTTGTCTTTTGAATTAACTTAAAAATGAATCTGAAACAACTATTATCTTTTTCTATCAAACCAAAGTATTTTTAAAAACACAAGTAAGCTTTTTTACATTTCCATAGCTCAATAATGTCAAAAACATTGTCAGGCGCTCAAAAAAGAAAAATTAAGAAGCAAAAACTTGAAGAAAGTAAATCAATGTCGCAAAAACTTGTAAAATGGCTGAGAAAAGATACACCAGAAGTCGGAGAACAGTCTTCTAATAAAGCAAGTTCTAGTTTACAAGGTGATGTTGCCGTACAACAATTGGATTCGGACTGTATTAGTAGTGATAGTTTTACTTCAGATCACAGTACAATAACTGCACAAGTCAATGAGAATGACATAAATTTTTTATCTGTTACTATAAATTACAATGATCCTCATTCTTGGCCAGTTATTACAAATAAATTAATAAATTTCCTTGTCAAACATGATGTAGACGACATCAACTTTAACAATCTTGCATCAGATAATCTAGGGCGTAAATTTACAAAAGACTGGTTTTATGAGAAACAAATTAATGGCAATTTTCTACATGGTTCATCACTAGAAAAAAACAATGTGCTAGAATTAAAAAAAGCCCACTGTCGATCTTTCTATTAAGTACAGCAAAGATTTAAATATGTATGAGTTTTCGTATGAAATACAAAGTTTAAAATTTAAAGCCTCGATATTAGTAGACGATTTAAAAACTGCAACACCTCTTGAAATTTTACAAGGTCTGTATGACTTTGGATTAATTGAATCTTATCCAATTATCAATATTGCTATACGACTATTCCTCACATTCCCAGTATCAATTGCTTTGTGTGAGAGAAGTTTTAGCAAGTTAAAATTAATTAAAAACTATTTAAGATCTACTATAGGACAAGATAGATCATCCAATCTTGTCATAATATCTATTGAGTATAGAATCGTAAAGGATATTAATTATGACGATATAATTAGAGATTGTGATCGAGAAATCTTGTCTCGAGAATTCTCGAGAATTTGTATTATTTTGTATTTCTCATTATCGAGAATTGTTATTTTCGAGATTCTGATTTCTCGAGAAATTTTTAAAATTCACCCAAACTAAATACGCAACAAAAACATTTAAAAATGTAAGTTATATGGTTGCAATCTGGTTGCTGGAACTAGAATTATTTCAAAAACTTTATTTTCAGTATATTTTGGTTTTCTGGGGAATTATTAACAAATTTATTAAATTTTTTTGTTGGTGTTTTAATAATATTTATTATAAGCAAAATAGTGTTTTTAATAACAATTTATATTTTATATACATATTTTAGTTTTAAATTCGGAAAAGTAATATAAAAAATTAATACTTTTTTCTACATAAAGGTACAGGCTGTATAATTTGTGTTTGAATTTGAAGTTCTGGTAAAGTTCATTAAATTNGTAAAGTTCATTAAATTAAAAATATTTTATAGAATAAATTAAATATATCTTATAATTTTAGCCTCACAATGAGTGAATATATATGAAGATATTTGGAAATTATTCAAAAGAGTTTCTGATCATGCTACTTGCACCTTTTTCACCAAAATTCTTGGATGCAAAAATTCTTCAACAACTGGTTTACATCGTCAGCTTATAAATGTTCATCATATGAAAAGAACAATTAAAGAAGTTGATAGAGAAAATGAGACTACTGCCAAAATGTTTAAAAAAATTGACAAATTTTTTGTCAGTAAACAAACGTTTATGTATGAAAGTCGAAGAAATTTTATCAAGACTCCCTGCAAAGGATGAAATTTCAGTTTTTGCAATATGTAAGAGTGAGTTTATTCGAAATAGCATTATTAAAGAAGGGTTGTCGTTTCCGAAACAGTCCATTGACATAATGAATCTAATATCAAAATATTATGACATAAAAAAACGAAATTATACAAATGATTGGGGAAATGAAAATTGAAAAGAAAAAATTCTCCCAATCAATTGACGATTGGACCAGTTTTAGAAATCGGCGATATATGGATATCAATTTATACTGTGCTGATGAGGAATCAGAGAATTTGGGTCTAGTTCACATTGACGGTTCTTGCAAATCGATTTAGTTGATGAAAAACTTAAGTCTTTTGGATTAAATTTTGAAACTGACATTGTGTCCACAACAAGTGATGGAGCCAGCGTAATGATTAAATTTGGAAGACTATCTTCTGCATACCAACAACTATGTTATAACCATGCCATTCATATAGCCGTTACAAAAATTTCCTATATAAATATAACACAGAATCAAGATTGTAACGTGAACTTGAATGAAGACTTTCAGTAGCAGAATTTGGTGAATGTGATGACGACAATGAAAATGATGACGATCAATTAAATCACATTACTTTGAAATTTGAAATTATAAAAAAAATTAGAAGAATTGTTAAGCTTTTCAAAAATTCACCAGTACGTAATACTATTTTACAAAATAACGTAAAAACTATTGACGAAAATGAGTTACAACATTTAATAGATTGTAAAACGCATTGGAATACCATAGAAATAATGGTTGAAAGATTTTTAAGAATAAAAAGTGCTGTGATTAAAGCATTATTTGATCTCAATTTATGTCACTTATGGAACTCAGTAAAAGATGATCCAATAGCATTAAACATATTGAAAGCTTTGAAACCAGTTCCAATTGCAGTCGAGGCACCTAGCCGACACGATACAAACCTTTTAACATCTGAAAGTATTTTAAAATTTTTATTTAATATTTTTACTACAAATAATTGTGCAGACATTACTTTGCATTACTTTTAGTGCATTACTTTTATAAGAAATTAAACTACAAATTGCAAAGAGAAGAGATCCAGTTTTAGTATCCTTGATAAGGTTTCTACAAGATCCAAATAGTTTACAATTAGAAGAAACAGATGCATTTTCATAACAAGTTCGAAAAATGATAAAGTTAAACGAGCTGAAATCTTAATGAAAAGGCTATTCAAAAATAACAATGATATTGAAAATATTTATCCACAAACTTAAATTAATGAATGTGATAATAATGATGACGAACTTGGAATTGTTAATGAACAAACTAATAAGTAGATGGTAGTGTCACCACTGGACCACATACCCCCTTCCCCCCTCCCCCGGGAAATTTTTTTTAAAAATAAAAGGTCATGGTCATTTATTTTTTCAAGGTCAAATTTTTTTTCAAGGTCATATTTTAAAATTTAAAGTTACAGAGTTTCCGCCAACGAAAATTATTCAACGATAGCTTAATTTGAAGCTTAGTGCAAGACCTTTCGAATGAGTTATTGAAGGTATCATCATTAATATTGGGAAAGATATTAACGTTTTCCCGAGACCATTTTCAAGGTCATATAATTATTATTATTTTTCAAAAATATTATTAGTGGTCTAGCGGTGACATCTTAAGAGGAAGTTAGAAGATTCTATCCGTCTAACACTTAAACATACTCAAATCATAATTGATGATGACTTCCACACTTTATTGAAAAAAAACTATGGAAACCTTACAAATAATTTACTGCAGCTGAAAAATGCTTTAGTCATGATTAGAGCAACATCAACACAAAATGAAAGAAATTTTTCGATATCTGGTAATTTCACATCAAAAAAGAGAGGAAGATTATCTGACAAGTCATTGAATTGTTTATGTTTTTTGAAAAATTATTTCTCAAAATATGAATAAATGTTATAATAATTTATCTTAATTAAATTATTATAAAATTAATTAGCAATATTTAGAAATAATAAGCAATATTAATATTTTTTTTATGTTATATATTATATGACATATAATATCCAAAAGTTTCAATGTATTATTTTTGTTATTTTTTTAACACAATGAAGTGTTTTTTAAGTTTTGTTTTTAAAATAATAAAAAAAAATCTAATGGAAAGTTCTGTATTTTATTTCATGAAAATTCTCGAGAATTCCCGAGAAAATATTAACAAATTTCTCGTATCTCGAGAATTTAAAAATTGCCATAATGAGAATTCTCATTTCTCGACAATATAAAAAGTACGAGAAATCACAATCTCTAGATATAATTAATGACTTTGCTCAAATGAAAGCTAGAAGAGTACGATTAAATATAAATTAAATAATCTTATAATATAAATAATTTAATATACTTTTGTTTACAATAAATTGTTTATATGATATCTATTTGAACTATAATTACTTTTTCCCCAAAAATAAAGGGGCCCTAAAAATGTTAGTTACGGCACTGCTTATGAGTACCATAAGTATTTCGTCTGTCTATGCCCATGACGTGATTTAATAAAAAATATTATTTCTTTCTAGTGCCACTGATCAGGAAAAACATAAAACGTTCTGTGTTGTTTTCTAAAAGGGTACCAAAGTACTTTTGATCAGATATTAGTATTTTTTTAATTTCATTGGTCACCTAAAGGTTAAACCAACAAAAACAAAAAATTGTAATAGGATCTATTTAGGTCAAAATATTTAATTTAATAAACATGGCGTAAATGGCTTACCTATGTATTTATTTAACTTTTGATTTATAAATAATTTCGATATCGACAAATTATTTTAAAGCTTAATAATAATAATAATAATAATAATAATAATAATAATAATAATAATAATAATAATAATAATAATAATAATAATAATAATAATAATTTATATTAATAATTAAAAAATTTTAAATATATTAACCTTAACTTTGTAATGTGTTGAATCTCAATTATTTAAGTTGCTTTAAAAGTACACGATCTCACTTAGTTATTATTATTATAACCATCGGGCAAAAATTCAAATCAATTAAATTTAATTACAAGTTGACTTTATCTTTATTTCTCGTTTAGTCTATTTACCCATTACCTCCCTCTGTACTCACATGGGTACAATTGTTAAAGACGTAATTTCATGTTTTTCTATAATGATTATCCTCGAAGTAATGATCCATTTTAACAATAGATGGCACTGGTAGTCTACGAAAAAATTCAATATGGCGGCAACGAAATGAGAAATGTCAGTTTGTTTGTAAATATTTCATTTTGGGCGTCAATGGGTTAATAAAAAATGTATTGAAAATACATTGCCATATATTTTTATCAGT
Organism: Schmidtea polychroa; assembly: GCA_959609185.1. Classification (NCBI taxonomy): domain Eukaryota; kingdom Metazoa; phylum Platyhelminthes; order Tricladida; family Dugesiidae; genus Schmidtea; species Schmidtea polychroa. The sequence continues at coordinate 2,614 of CAUHTR010005869.1, read as the reverse complement.
TTTTCTCAGCCATAAACAAATTAAAAATTAAAAAATTATTTATTTTGGGTTATTTAAAATTCATCATTTTTACAAAAGGATTCATATAGCAAAAAATCTGGAGAACTTCTGTATAAGAGACTATTTTCTGTATATGTGTAATGATATCATGCGCGTACACAGGGAGGGGGGATTACTGGGTGTTTAACCTCCCCCCCCCATGATTCCAACAACAATATAAAAAACTATAATTAATAAATATATAAACCTTAAAACAATATAAGAAATATTCCGAATGCCGATATATATATATATATATATATATATATATATTTCTTATAATATTTCTTAATATATTTCTTAAATTGTTTTAAGTTTATATTAGGGCTTGCAATACCGGATCAAATTTTCAAAACCGGTATTTCGGTATTAATACCGGTATTTAAGAAAAAACAAAAAAAAGCAAAACGACACCGCAAAAAATAGGAAAAAAAATATTTATAAAGAAAATAAAATATTTAATTCAATAACGAATAATTCGAAACAATAAACTTTTTTTTTAAAGTGCCACAAAAGACAAAAAAAATATAAAATAAAAAAAGAGCAATAATATAATTAATAATATATAAGAATAATAAGTCCTATGTCCTATTGTTGTGATTTGCCTTTAAAATATGCCCTCAAAAATGTTAAACTATCAAGAGTTTTGTCGCTTAAGCTGGATCGAATTTTTGTGCACAACAGCCCTGCTGCTGAAAAGGCTCTTTCGGACTCGACGCTAGTTGGTGGTATGGACATAAGGCAGTCATATACTAGTTGAAGATATTTTCCTCTAATATGTTCTACTTCGAAGTATGCTAGTTCCTGTTTTATAACTTTATAAAGTACTTTAGAATTCATCGTTTTTGAAATTCCACTCGCAGTATTCATCACATTAACTTTCTTGGAAATTGCCATTTCTAGTTTTTCTTTCATTGTCATCGAACTTAAAATTTCTGGCTCAGAATCAGCAGATAACTCAGAAACGTCGATGTAAGAGGCTCCTATGTTTTCAATATCGATGACATCGATAGTATATAAGCGTTCCAATAAATTTATAATTATTTTTATAATTGTTGCGTTGTTAATTCGATTAAAAATTTCATTTTGGTCTTCATCTGCTGATTCAGTAGGATTGTGCAGTAGGGTGGGTCGAATGTTAATAAATTTTGAGTTCAAGAAAGGAAACATGGTTAAAAAGTTGTATTTTGGTATAGAAAAATCGAATCAAACCATTTTACTTAGATTTATGGACATTTACTGCTCCCAACTTTTCTCCGAAAATGCAGTTCAACATAAGTGTGAAAACAATGTAATTTGGCTAGTGTCGGAATGTGTTTTGCGCCTTTGTCCATATTTAGATGTAGCTTTCTTAAGAGCTTATAAGTATATTATTTACTCTCTTGGGCTGAGATAGTATATTCTGTGTCCTCATCCCGCATTGAAATATATCCTGACAACGTCAGTGATTAGGAAGGGCCAAATTTGAATTATCCTTTTCAAAGACAAAAATCAACTTTCGAAATTATTTTTTATTAAAAAACATCCAGCCAAAAGTTTAGAAATGTATTAGCGAGGGCATAAAAAGAAGTCACATGAAATCAGCTTTGCTTTGCACCTTGGGCAATTCCTTCCTTGATTTTTTACACAGTAGTACCATACCATGTCTGGACTTGTGACCAAACACTTTGCAACTGGCAGAAGAAACATCTTTGATGGCTCTTTCAACGGCTTGAGAATGACAGGGAAATTGTTCTAATGTAATTTTCTTATTCATCTTCAATTCATGATCCAATATATGAGATAAAAGAGGGGGAGGCGTCAAATTACATTTTGTCCAGTCAATCATGTCAGCATATGATGTAGCAGACGACTGAAGAAAGACAGTATTCTTGTCCATAGTGCGAATCACTTCGGAAGGGAGAAAATTTTTGTCTTGCAGTTATGATTTTTTCTGTTGCAAACTTTCTGATTTCTTCATCATCATCACCAACAGCAGCTAGGAGTATATTTTCTGGATGTGAGAAGTAATTGTTGTTCTGAATGACAGGAAAGATGATTTCTTGGTCTGATGGATCCAAATCCTGCAGAAGTTGGAGCATATAAAAAATATTTCTTGCACCATCTTGGCATGACGAGTGAATCTTTATATAAAACCATGACGGTCCATAGAAATTGACAATAAATTTCACTATTCGCATGAGAGGTTCAGATGGAGCAGTTTCGGACATATATAGTCGCAGAATTCTATTAGATTTCGTCAGCCAGCGACTATGATTCAAATTTCCTGGTTGTGCCATTTGTAGAAAAGGGACATCCTTGTTGTTGTGGTACCCTTTCTGGACTGCCAAGCATACTCTGAGGAAATACAATTGATCAGTGTTCAATTCTTTCTTGACATTTTCACTAATATCTACGACCTTTCCAGGAAGGGACATAAAGGCTACTACGGGCTTGTCTTTTGGATCAAAATCAAAAACGCTTCCTATTTCACCACATGACGTTTTTGGACCTTTTGTTTCTCCACCATCGACGACTGAAAAATACTTCCTGAATGGCAATTCATTTGCATGCAACAAGCATATCAGCCATTGTA
>CAUHTR010005867.1:0-24128 GCA_959609185.1 Schmidtea polychroa | reverse complement strand
GAGGACAACGTCAGAAAGGTCGTTATTGTGGCAACGTATACAACAAATGATCGGGATTATCAGGCCCGAATGGAGGATTCCAAAAATCAAGGGGATCGAAGTAAAGAAAATAACGAAAGAGGTCAAGAAGACAATGGAAAGAGTATCCAAAGATGTATCAACTAGAGATATACAGGATGCCATAGAAGCATTCGTGCAGCAAGGATTAACGAGAGGGAAATTGGTGACATCACTATCATTGTTAATTCAAAATGCCTTAGCCCGGGTAGGGGACGATAAAAGGCTTATAGAACGAGAAATCGATCAAATAGTCGAAATGATAGATTATTACCTGGAGGTATGGATGACCGTAAACAAATTTTGGGAAAAGGAAACGATTCCAAAACCACGATATGAAGTCGTGGAAGAGGCCATAAATAATGGTAGTCCAGGCACAGGAAACATGACAGGCATGATCCTGATGTTCCTAGTGATGATGGGCATACTAAAACAAACACATTCATTAACAGTATTTGACTGTGGAAACCCTAAACTATCTCGGGTATATTCGCTAGTAGATGCAATTGAGTGCAAAGAGGCGTATCCCGAGAAGGTTCATCAAGGGGAAAAGGTAGAATATTACGTCTACCAAGAGAGTGAGTTTTATAGAACCACGATAAAGGAATGTAGAGTTCAGAGAGCTACGTTCGAATATTATTGCGGTAGTAATAGCTATTCTGCTTTTATATCCGCAACATTAATACCAAGGCCGGTAAACATAATGCCAGAAGATTGCTTAGATGCATTTCGAAAAGGAAGTGTGAGGATAGACAACGAGGTATCAATCTCAGCAGAAATTGGGAAAACATTGGGAATAACAATCACCCGAGGAGGAACAATTGCCTCAGACGGAACATGCGAAGGGAGAAAGAAAATTCGCGGTAGCAATTTAGTTTCTTATGTGGTAGACATAGAAGATTACTCAGTGGAGCTACGAGAATACGAGGGAACATTCGATGTGGCCACAGGAAAATTGATGGCACATCCGCAATGCAATGCCAAGTTCGGTAGTTGTAAAACGGGAACCACCACATTGATTTACGAGCAAATGAGAGATCATTGTGAGTTGGCTTTCCTCAAGAAAATTCCTTTTAGAAAATTAAATGGAACAAAATATCGGGACTCCCAGAATCCAGAAAAGGTTTGGGATAAAGCAAAAACGTTGAAGAAAATCAACAAACAAGAAAAGGAAGATATCGGTGAGGAAAACACACCTCTAGTGTTGATATCGGAAGACAAGACGGAAGCAATTCGATTTGTCCGAAAAGATAAAAAGACTAAATGTGGGAAAAGAGTATACGAGACGAACTACAAAGGAATTTCCTGTCAAGGGAATATATTCGAAACTCCAAGGTCCTACATGTAAAGGATATCAAAATCACGAATTATATAAATAATAAAGTAGATTATTTATATCATGATTTGCAAGGACAAATGCAAGATATGTATCAAGAGGTGATACTAAACGATTGTAAGCTAAATCGTGAAATAGTTCGAAATAGATTAGCAATATCTATCGTTAACCCAGAGTTGGTTACTCCAATGTTATTGGAAGATGGAATGTTGGGCAGAATCATGGGAGAAGCTATATATAGCTATGAGTGTAAACCAGTTGAAGTACAATTAGCCAGATTTAATCAATGCACTCTAGAACTGCCAGTGTCTTACCAGGGAAAATTAAGATTTGTTATGCCAGTAACCAGAAAGTTACTTGAGGAAAACGCTAAACCTCAACCAGCTATATGCAACCCGGCAATATCACCATTATACAAAATAAATGACATGTGGATATCTCTGCCGGAAAGAAAACCATCTACACAACGGGTAGAGACCTTGGAGGTGACTAAATTAAAGATAATCTGGAATTCGAGTCACTAGATGAATTAGCAAAAGGAGGGATCTATACTCCCGACGATATCGAAGAAGCAAGGAGGACATTGCTATTCCCACAAATCAGAGACAGAGGTATCACGGAAATTATAAGAACAATTTATCATGATAATTTGATACGACCAGATTACAATCTATTATTTGGACCGGAACACTATAAAGAAGCAGCAAAGAACGTAATGATGAAAATATGGGGACGATTTACCAATTTTGGTATTTTCGTTGCTGGATGTTCAGGAATTTACGCAATATTTGTAATTTTAAAGCTGATAATTACACAACTGATGTCAACATATAGCATATTCAAAATTGGAGGATGGTCATGGAAACTGCTATTAGGACTATGTCCTATGTGTGCAGAGTTTGCATTATTCAAACATCACAGAAAAGAAATTAAAGAAATTAGACAGAAACATTTGGTCAAACATGAAGTAATTGGAACAGAAATGGAGGAGTATTCGAGTTATCGGGACGATAACAATTCAAAGGGAGGAGGTAATGGAGGCTCTCGTGAGACATCTTCAAGATCAAATCAACCACGAAAACAGAACTACAACAAAAAACCGAATCAGCAACAAAGAAAATCGAGATTCAAGGAATATCTTCCTCCATATGACCAATCAAAGGAAATCTATGTGAGAAAACAGTCCTCAGAAGGAGAATATGACAGTTCCGACCAAAAATTCGACATAAGGTCACCCAGATTCAAGAGAAGTCCAAGATATGTACAATTGCCAACTTTGAGGAGTTTACCATCCGCACCAAACGAAGGGCGGGAACATTCGAGGGAAACAACACTCAGAACAGGACGACACCAATGGAAAATCGGTGAAGATACCATATTTAATAATTTGACATGCTCAACATTGCCAGAATTACCTAAAGTGCACTATCCAAAGGAAGCGTTAGAGTCAATTAAAGCTAAATTCAAAGAGTATAATCCTCAACTGAGTGATCCTGAATTACTGGAAGCAGAACAAACGAGAGCCAATACAATCGGTATCTCGCACGATACTATCTTGATGGTCAATAACCCAGTGAACTTGGATAAAAAGCCAATGATAAAAATAAGAGTGAACCGACATACAGTTAATGCGGTAATAGACTCAGGAGCAGACGGTACCATAATTGAAGCTAAATTGTTAAACCATCATGAACTGCAGTCGCTAAAACCGGCAGGAGTAAAATTAACAGGAGCAAACGGATCCTCATTAAACGTATAGGGTCATTATCATGCCAGATTAAGCTATGTGACCAGGAGCTCCATCACGACATCATAGTGATGAGAAGTCTCCCAGCCGAATGTCTATTGGGTATGGACATCCTAAAAAGACTACGAGGAGTAGTATTCGACTGTGCTTCTGGATTGTTAATCCGAGCGAGAGGTAAAAAGAGAAAAATTTACAATGATGATACAGCTTATATTGATCATACAACTATCATACCACCCAGAGCAGAAACTGTATGCTTTGTAGCTACAAGCAATAATTGGGAAGGCGAAGTTGTATTCGAACCAGATGAAAAGTTTTCGGAGAAATACAATATACCAGTTACTCATAGCGTAGGCTTAATAGTCAATGGCAGAATACCAATCAGGGTAGCCAATCTGGACATTAAACCACTTTACTTATATCCAGATACCAGAGTGGGCAGAATCTGGAAACAAAACGAACCACAAGCCACGGGAGAAGGGTCGATACTCACCGTAAAGGCAGAAGAAAGAGATCCAGACATTGAGTACTATGATGCACCTACAGCAAACAGCAAAGTGCTAACTAGAAAAGAAAATATTCAAGTAAATATGTTATTGAGGAAATATGACCAGGTATTCGCGAAACATGAATACGATCTGGGAAAGACAAACTTGTTAGAACATGAGATTGTTCTCACCAATACAAAACCTATAAAGTTGAGACCATACCGTATTCCATTCAGTCTGGAGGAATCAGTAGATAAACAGGTGAAACTGATGTTAAACATGGCATAATCAGGCATAGTAAATCACCATATCAATCACCAATGATAGTGGTGGCCAAGAAGGATGGATCAGTACGATTATGTAACGACTATCGCATGGTTAACGAAGCAACATGCAAAGATAGCCATCCATTGCCATTGTTAGATTATATCTATGGACGCATGAGAAACGCTAGGTTCTTCTCAGTAATGGACGCCCAAAAGGGATTTTATCAAATTAAGTTAAAAGATGAGACTATACCAATAACAGCGTTCTCTACGAGTATGGGTCATTACGAATATAACGTAATGCCATTTGGACTCACAGGAGCTCCAGCCACATTTCAAAGAGAAATGAATTTGATGCTCATGGATGTACACCATGCGATGGTATACATTGACGACGTCATAGTATTCTCGCCAGATTTGGAAAAACACTTGGAACATTTGGAAGATGTGTTCAAGAGGTTGATCAATGCCAACATGAAAGTGAAACCCACCAAATGTAAATGGGCTGAACCGGAAGTGGTATATGTTGGCCATATCATATCACGAGACGGGGTTAAACCCGATCCAGCTAATGTCGAAAAGGTAAAGAATTTCCCGGAGCCTAAAACCGTTAAACATATCAAAGGGTTTTTAGGTCTAGTTGGATACTATAGAAAATTCATTAGAAACTTCTCGGTTATAGCCTTTCCACTCACGCAGTTAGAAGGCAAAAATGTCAAATTTGTGTGGGGAACAGAACAGCAAGAAGCATTTGAGATGCTCAAGGAAAAACTCATCAGCCACCTATATTGCGATTTCCAGACTTCGAGAGACAATTTTTGGTTATGACAGATGCCAGCACTCGGGGCATAGGTGCTGTGCTAGGTCAGAGAGATGACCTAGGAGATGAGTATGCAATTGCATACGCTAGCAGAGGATTAAAACCGCACGAAAGAAACTACGCAGTGATAGAACTAGAGGCTTTAGCAATTGTGTATGCTATAACCCATTTTTTTTTACCTATGGGGTCGAAAGATCATAGTGTATACCGATCATAGACCATTACAGTGGCTGACGAAACACACAATGGATACATCAAAACTAGTCAGATGGGCATTAATTTTACAGCCATATGACATAGAAATCCACTATAGAAAAGGAGATCATAATGGAAATGCAGACGCTTTATCGAGAATGGACCAGGAAGAGGAACCAGAAGATGTGAAGGAAGGACGTCTCGAAGGGACTATCTTCACATTGACCAGAGAAGCCAACAGGCTAGCTGATTTAATGGAGGCACAAAAGGCTGACGAAGAAATCAATGTCATTCGACAAGCCTTAGAAGCGAAATACGTGCCCACAGAATTCACGAAATACTGGGAAAAGAATAAAGACAAATTTGTGCTGGAAGAGGGATTAGTTAAATATTCAGATGTAAGAGATAACGTTATAATGGTTCCTAAGAAATATCGTGAAGCACTCATGTTGCAGTATCACGATGGGGCCTTAGGAGGCCACCTGTCATCCAGAAAAACATTGTCAAGGTTAAAACAAAAATATTTTTGGCCCGGTATGAAACAGGACGTTAAAACCTGGTGTCAGACATGTAAGATCTGTATCACCAGAAGAAATACCGGAAAGAAACCACACGTACCAATGAAGCCGATGCCAGTACCATCTACACCTATGGAAATGACGGCAATGGACGTTTTGGGGCCATTCAAAGAATCTAATAGCGGAAACAAATACATATTAGTTTTCTGCGACTACTTGACTAAGTGGCCAGAGGCCTACCCGATGCCTAATCACAAAGCTGATACAATAGCTAGAATTTTCGTTGAACAAATTGTCTTTAGGTATGGAGTACCTACAAAGCTATTAACGGATCGGGGAGCTGATTTCATGAGTAATTTGCTCAAAGGAATAAATGATTATTTCGGAGTTCTAAAGTTGAACACTTCCCCATATCACCCACAGACGGATGGGCTTGTAGAACGATTTAATGGAACATTAGCTAATATGTTAGCATCATATGTAAATTCAGGGCAAACGGATTGGGACATCCACATTCCATCCTGTTTATTTGCATACAGGAATGCAGTACACGAAGGAACAGGTGAAACACCATTTTACCTAATGTACCTAAGGCAAAGTAAAATGCCAGTAGATCTGTTGTTTTTCCCTAAGGCAACACAGTATCTAGATCAGGAAAATTACCTGATGGAAATGAGGGAAAGAATGCAGGAAGCATGGGCTAGAGCAGGTCTCAGTATAAAATATAATCAGGAGGCATCCAAAGATTATCATGACCGAAAAGCCAAGGATCATGGCATATTGGTTGGAGACCAGGTGATGTTGGAAAGTCATTATAACAAGAAAGGCTTATCACCAAAACTCATGCAAAACTTCAAAGGGCCATATGAGGTATTGAGAACCACAGATACAAATCTCATATTGCAACTTGTAGCCAACAGAAAAGCAGAACCAATAATGGTGCATGCTAATCGGTGTAAAAAGTGCGAAATCTCAACAAAGGGAACCTCTGGAAATCCAAAAGTAAAAGTACCAGAGAAACAAGTGAAACCAAACACTACCGAAGAACCACAAGAACACCGATACCCATTGAGATCAAGGGGTGTTCCAAAATCGGTAACCTTTTTGTTGATAATAAGCTATATGATGACTTTGGCAATGGCAAAAAGGGATAGAAAGGCATATTTTCAGCCTATGGCTATGCAAGTGGAACACTTACATTTTATAAGAACGTATCACGGAATTAGCATACTCACAACGTGCGATAATGCCACAAAATTCAGTTTACATTTCTACAACAAGTACTTGCGGGTCCGCCAACTCGATTCAGAAGAAAAAGAGTGGGATTTATATGATTTAAAAGCCGAGACGGATTACAAACTGCATATCGCAGCATCAAGGTTATATCAGAGTGGTTGGTATACCTATCACGTATCAAATTGGATCCTACGGACGGCAGATTTCACAAATCGCATATCGATATCCTACAAAAGGGATAAAGTAAAGTTTAGTCAGCAAATTAACAGGGAGGAGAAGGTGAAAATCAGCATTCTAGACGGATTAACCACGAGAGGAACATTATGGTTAGACCAGAACTCTCCCTCCCAAGAAATGTATCTAAATCAGTCAGTAGAATATTCGGTTCTAGTTATATACTATAGTCCGAGGAAACGGGAGGACGATAGGTGGTTCGAGGTATTTGAGGAGATATTACCTCTGAGACAACCTGTTATAACGAAAACACCACCAAAAGTCGTCAGGGAGAACATGGTGATACATCGCGCAATGTGGCAACATCTTAGACAGTTGCCACCTATCAAACAAATATCTTGCCAAACGCCCCCAAATCTGACAAACGGTTGTGATTGTAATGCCATCACGAACTTTAATGCTGGATATATTCTGAAAATACCCATAGGGGTATGGATTACGGTATCGGCCGTACTATCGCTAATAACTACACTGATAGCTATGGGTATTTGGACCAAGCTATATTTTAGACAAGCCATAAGGGCCTACGATGGAGTACTGATGTCGCAATTATGACAATTACAGACTCCCCCGAGGGAAAAATCATATATAAATATTTATATATATCTTAAAATCTATATTTACGTAGAGCTCCAGGTAGCATTAAAATTCAGCATATGTAGATCTTTTATAAGACTCATGCATATCTTTTTAGCCTATTATGGCATATCAGTATATCTGATATTATGGTTAATGATTTTTATTTCAGGAATGCAGAGCCACCCAATATCCCAATATCAAGGAAGACATAGCATTATACGTGCTACAACCTTACTAAAAGAAAAACTTATTTATAAAAACCTGGAGAAGCAGGTTATGGAGCAAAGTAGAAAAGGCCAAAGGCACTGGTTTTACGGACATTGTTCAGGCATACCCAATAATTTTAAATTTGACGAGGCCCCAAAGCGTCAAATGATCATCTCAAGAATCCCGGGTAAGCATAACGGTAGTATTAGGCTTACCGATGTCATGCCTGAGTTTGGCAGACATAGTCTGACCAACCACCTGTGGATACACGCCATTAACAAACCATTTACGGTTTATGTTCCTGGCGCCACAAACCCCATTTTGCTGCAAAAGCACACAACCCTCGAGATAGAAAACGGGGATGGAAGGGAAAAGAACATCTCACTGTTATGTGAAGGTATAGATACCATCATAGCAATGGAAATTCTGGAACCTCACAGAGAAACACAAACGAGATGGGTTAATGACCCAAACTGGACATATAATGTCAACGATAACGACATTAAAACATTTAAGTCTGTCGTTAGACAGCGTTTGGACCCTAGACAAGAGGATAACCTCACCATTTTCGTAGCAGCTCACTACGCTACACTACGACAATTCCTGAAACCGGCAATCGTGGCCATCTCGATCTCACACTTCAATGGTGATCTAATACTCAACACGAGAGTTACCCCCAGAGCACAGGTCAAACATTACCAATCGCATGCGCATGGTATGACCGAGAAACAAATAACAGGACAGTTCGACGGAGAAGACTGTGCCGAAAGAATTAAAAAAATCTGCGATGGGAAGATCATCGTGGGATTGCTAGTAAAGGACCTATTAGAAGTAATCAGATTCCCAATGCAGCGCGCACTCGGAATTCGTGAGTTAGGCGCAGCTAAATGCCTCGAAAGTAGGGAACTAAAGAAATGCAACGGGTATTACCGTTTGGCATATCTAGCAAAAGCAGTCACCGGTAAAGAGGCACATCACTTCTCGGACCTACAAACGGAGAATGATGTCACAACCATTAAGGAGATTTACGACAATTTACGAGACATCTGGGTTGATGACATTTCACCAGACACCCGGAAAGAGGTGGTGTCTTCACAAATAAAGCAGATGGAACCCGGAACCTCAAGCAGGCAGAAACCTCTAGCTATGGAGAGCTATGTGAAAGAAAATATCCCCAGGTCAAAGTTGTTGAAAATAGTGGAAGAAGATTCCTTGTCGCCGCCAGCCATTTCAATTGCTGATGAAGACGACTATGCCACTTGTGAGAGTGCAGACGATAACTGCCTCCAAGTCACCCTTACCAATGACGGTAGAGTGGTGAATTCGGCTAAAATGGAAATAGACAAACCACAGCCAGCAGAAAAGTTAGTTGAACGGGTCACCAAGATCCTGAAAGCATTGGCCCCGTTGGGTGAACCCAAACAAGGAGCAGAAGGAGGAACGTTACCCCAAGCTGTAGCACCATTACTTAAGCTACAAGATTTGAAGTTTAAAAAGAAAACAACGGAGAAACTCCCCCAGAAAGAGGACAAGGAGAAAAATGTCCCTATCTCCGCAAAAAGGAAAAAGGAGATTCCTAAGAGTACGAAAAAGAAAATGCCTAGGATATCCATCCAGGATGAGGATGACGATCTCCTCGAAACCCACTATCAGCCACCAGATCCTGCGTTGACCAAGATATTGGCAACAAAGAGTGAACCCACGATTGCAGGAGAGCCGATCATCGTGAAGGAAGGCGAGTTCGTCGGAAGGGGCAATTCAATCAAAATACGGGAAGATCTCGACAGAGAAGATCCTACTTGGTGGCAGAGACCCGACAGCAAATGGAAACCGCGTATCGAGGAATACGACGGAGGCCCAATCCATGAAGTAGCCGTATCCAATTTCCCCGATTACGGAGTATTGGAGGCTAATGAGGGCTCATATATCATCTCCTCAATTGTGTACAAAGAGGTAAGTACACGGGAGACTTTGGTGGTCAGTTACAGACCTGACATTGTAGAACAAAGGATCCGTAACGAAAGTGCCAAGGTCATGAAAAGGAGAAAATACTAGCAATTCGGCTATGTGTTCAATGGACCTAGCAATTTGCTATACGTCCTCAATCCCAACACCTTCGACAACTCAATCCAATCCAGATATTCAAATTGATAGACATTATGAACAACATTTGATTAATCTGATTCTTGATTTTGTTTAACAATTTTTGATTATTTTGATTTTGATTCTACTTTATATATATTTTAATCAGTTGATTCATTTTCTTTTTATTTTTATTTTTTATGTATCTGCTGCAAATTGTCTTACCTTTACCGCTTTAATTTTCGGGACGAAAATCTTGTTAGGGGGAAGACATGTTGGGGTTCAGTAGGAACCGGAAATGAACGTTCGAAATTAAATAATAAATAAAATAATAATTAATTACCAAAATTAGGATTAAAATAAAAATAGTATTTTAAAATTACCAAAAATAGAAATTAAATACTAAAATTAAAATTAAAACATAATTAGTAATAAATAATTACTAAAAATAGAATTGTAGGAATTATTTAAAATATATAATAAAAATAGTAATTAAACAATTACTATTAATAGAATTACGTAAAATAAATTTGTATAAATAGCAGATAAAAATTAGATGAAGGGGACGAAAATAGGAGTGAGAAAAAACCGCAGTGACTAAAATTAGGAACCAATTCTATTTATAGTAACGATCAAGTTTCGTCAAGTGATAAGAATCGTATCGATTGAAAGAAAATTAGTTTCGTAAATTTTTGGGAATTTATTTCTGTGCACATAGACAGTTGGATTACAGAAATCGCGATAATTATTGGAAATATCAAATCGATAGTTAATTTGTGGAATAATTATTAAAACTCTCTTCAGTACTATTTAAGGAATATCAGTTAGTTTTATCAATATTTTAATTATTAATATTTGAATAATTGTAAAGGTATTTATAAAGGGTTTATTTGTTTTAAATAAATTTAGGGGATATCCTGACGTCAGCACGAATTTTGTGTTGTCTCGTTAGTAATATTTATTAAAAAGAATTAACCAATTTCTGGGTTAATTCTATAGCGTAAATTTTGGTGATTGTCCCGTTCTCTTTTCCTTTCACCTATATCGGGCTGTTGGCGCATTTAGGGCCAGCCTTGATCCTTAGTAACACTCTTCAGGGCGGTTTGAATAACCGTTTTCTATACTTAGAGAAAGCAGCGTGGTGTAACTATATTTATACATATTTAAACGTGTAACTAACTTTTAATTGAAAATAAATATTTGAAACATATCTCTTATTTATTTATTTGATTACCTACGCGCATAAATTATTTACTTGGAGTCAGATAGAACATTTTTGTGTTAGTTCGAAGACCTACCCATCGAACCTAACAATGAAACCAAGTGAAAAAGAAAGAAAATAGACAATGTCAATAGTAATAATTGTAATAACATTGTTATTGTTAGATTTCATAGAAGGGAATAATGCGATCATAGCGGTTGACTGTCAGAATCCCAAGTTGGGACAAAAATATTCATTGCTAGATGTGGAAAATTGCCAAGAGACAAATCCAACAAAATTAATTGTGGCAGACCTAAAGAATTTTCGTATATTTATGGAGTTTGATTTACTCACATTGAAGCAATGCGTCTAAGTTTACAGTGAAATGTTTTTATGAAAGCAAGAGAATGCATCTTTATGTTTACAGAGAAAGGATTTGTGTGTAAAAAGATAGTAAGAACAATATTAACTACAACATGGGCACCGGAAGCAATAATAATAGCTCCGATCGAGTGTGAAAACGCATTTAAAACAAAAAGTATTAAAACACCAAATGAAATTGAGTTAAATGCTCAAGTGGAAGCAAGGGTAAAGCAATTAGGAAATGATGTTGGATGGGCATCAACATGAGGATATTTTGAAGGAGGAAAATATAAAATATGGGGTCACATGACAGATAATATTGTACTGAGAGGACAATATTACGTTGAATTGAGGAAGTTCATGGCATCGTTTGGTAGCTCATCAAAGAAAACGACGACACACAAGTTTTGCATATTGGATGAGACATGTTATGATACAGGCAAGTCAATGATTGTGTATTAAATAAAAAAATATGAATGTCATCTAACCAAGTGAAAGCGCTAAAGTTCAGAACAATTCGAGGTAAACAGTTCATGGATGTAGAATCCAAAAACATCAAAGATCAAAAACGAAGAGCAACTATTATCCAAGAAATGGATACACCAACAAAATACATGTCAGATTCTGAGACAGAAGCTATGAGATTTGTGGGAAAAGGTTAAAGTAACAAATGTGGCAAGGCAGTCATACAAACAAACTATGAATGCATTTATATCAGCGGATATGAAATCAAAGAGGCAAAATTAAAAATAGACAAGTTTGATGTCAAACTAACCTCATTTTAACAATAAATTTGACTTTTTTTATCATCATCAGTTAGTACAATTAGAAAAAGTATATCAAGCAACCATTGAAAATGATTGTAAACTTAATAGAGAAATATTAAGAACAAAGATGGCGGTTGCAGTAACAAACCTAGATCTTATGGCACCGATTTTATTTCCAGAGAAAGGGACATTTGCACGAGTCGTCGGAGAAGTAATACAAACATTTCAGTGTAAAGCAATCAGCGTATCTTTTGACAATGGGATAATTTCAATAAGAATTGCGAATAACGAAAGGCATAAAGTAAAGATTCACAAAGAATCGAAATTGGGAAAGTTGTTTAAAGGTGAACTAGAACTTGTTTTCATCCAAATATTATTATTTTTTAAAATATTATTAATTGAGCCAGCGGTCACATACTTTTTGGAACCCCAAAGTTAGTGTTCATATCAATCGATTATATTCAACGATGGCTCATTTAAACCCTGTGCAAGATCAGCTATAGATATCATTATTATATTTAAAGATATTAACAATTTTTCCAGACCATTTTTCAAGGTCATATTATTATTTTTCAAGGTCATATTATTATTTTTCAAGGTGATTTTTTTTAAAATTTATTATAATTAATATTATTATTATTATTATTGCTAATATTATTATTATTATTACTATTATTATTTTGTTTCTTCCAATTTCACCACTGATTATTTTTTCCATTGAATTTATTAAAAAGAGAGAGTTTGAAGACTATAAATCAGTAATATATCGATGGTTGTTGAAAATCATGAATTTTCGACACTGCCTTTCACTTGAATATATATGTGTGTGTATTGCAGTGAGCATGCAACTATATATATATATATATATATATATATATATATATATATATATATATATATAGTTGCATGCTCACTGCAACATAAAGTAAATATGAAGTTTTAATTATCATTTTATATAAAAATAAGAAAACTATAATAAGTTTTCATTATATAAATTTTAATTCTTTCAATGGCTCAACATATTCTTCAGTCTTAATATTTTTTTCAAAGTTAATTATAATAATACTCACAATGAAAACATTACAAGTTTTCAATAACAAAAAACAATATTTAATTTTTTTTCTATGTTTAAACACTTTTGAGAATTTTTAATAATATTACACAATAAAATAATGTTTAAACATAGAAATAATCGTGTTAACTATAACGAGTTTTCAATAATAAAAAGGTTTTCTAATATAAAAATTATTACAAAGAAATGTTTTTAAAAAGATATTAATTTATCACAGGTCAATCACAGAATTGCACATCATCAATATCAATATCATTATTGTTTATCGTCACTTAATTGAACATCATCAATATTGTTTTCATCATTATTATCGTCCCGATCGTTGAAATCGGGGCTCATTCAAAACAAGTCATTTTGGGAAAAATTATTCTAAGGGACAAATTGAATCTTGAGACACTTTAGCAGGAATAATATCGAATTTGTGGAACTCCTTCGTTTTTGAGGGAGTGTAATTGTATTTTAATAAAAAAATGTTTCTTCATAAATGTTTTAGGGATATCCCTTATTTATCGCCAATTACACGCATGCACTCAACCAGTCCTTTCCTACCCAAAAGAGTGTGTATAAACTTGATATTAAAACTATATAGTGTGCGTGACCTAAGTTGATTTAGCGGAGACCCGTTTTTAAAGTTGATTTAATGAAACTATATAGAATATGTGTGTAATAATATAAATAATCCAGCAGATAACTGTTTTTAAAGTTGATTTGACCTAAATTAAACTTTGAAGGATTTCGTGAAAATACCCTATAAATTTTGAAAAATCATAAAATTTGAGTTGAATTACATCAGGGTTTTTTAACTGGTGAGGTATATCTCCCTTGGTGATAGGGGAGGTATGAGATTTTGTTTATTTTTGTTGTTTTTTTTAAATTAAAAATTAAAATTATTTACAAAAAAAATAATTTAAAAAAATTCTTCAAAATTTAAACTTGTTTTATTTATTATGTACATATTTATATTATACAAAATAAAAATTGAACGATTACTTTTTTGCTAAATATGTTAGCATTTCTCTATTTTTGTACATAACTATTTCTAATTAATTATGTTTCTTTTGAAATCAAATAGTCTTTGAAAAAATTCAAAATTATATACATTTTTATATTCAAGTTTAGTAAAGTTTATATTGGCTGCTGATAGTTGCATTTCTTTTAACTTGTTTTAATTATTTCGTTACCGCTAATAATAAAAAAGAAATATGTCGAAAAAAAGGAAATATAGTGAGGATTATGTGAAATTTGGATTTACATGCTGTGTTCGTGATAAAATCGAAAAACCCCAATGCTTTCTATGCTCAAAAATTCTCTGCAATGATAATATGAGGCCTTCTAAACTCCTTGAACATTTTACAAAAATGCATTCAAATAATTCTGGAGACTCACTTGAATCTCTAAAGCAGAAAAAAGCTCGATTTCTGTCATCAGGAACTTTAACCAAGTTAGGTTTTGGAATTAATCAAAAGCCACTTGTTGCAGCTAGTTATAAAGTAGCATATCTTATCGCAAAGAACAAAAAGTCTCATACCATCGGTGAAACGTTGGTCAAGCCTTGTTCTCTTGAAATGGTAGAAGCTGTTTTCGGAAAGCCACAGAGAAATCAGATCGCGGCAGTACCTCTTTCAAATGACATGATAAGAAGTCGAATTGTGGAAATGTCATCTGATATTTTGGATCAACTTATGTCAGAACTGAAGAAAACAACTCTTCCTTTTGGTCTGCAACTGGATGAAAGTACTGATGTAGCTCAGTGCAGTCAACTTTTGACCTTTGTTAGATATACCACCGAAACTGTTATTAAAGAAGAGTTTTTGTTCTGCCATCCGATATTAGCTACTACAAAAGCGACTGATGTGTACCAGATAATAGATGATTTTTTTTCAGAAAATAAACTTGATTGGAAGGAAAAGTTAGGATTCATATGTACTGATGGTGCACCTTCCATGCTAGGGAAAAATTCTGGTTTTGGAGCATTGGTACGAGCGATGGCTCCAAATGTTATGGTTCTGCATTGTTTTTTACATCGCCATGCATTGGCATCACGAACTCTTCCACAAAAACTCAAGTCTGCCATGGATATCACTGTCCAAGCTGTAAATTTCATCCGATCTCGAGCTTTGAATCACAGACTCTTCAAAATATTATGCCAAGAAGTTGGAGCTTCTCATGAAATGCTGCTTTATCACACTGATGTACGCTGGATTTCGCGTGGACGAGTTTTCACTCGTGTCCTGGAACTCAAAATGGAGATAATAACATTTCTTCGAGAGAAAGAAAATAAATTGTGTGGAGAGTTTGAAACTCACAATTTTACTGCATCATTGGCCTATCTTGCAGATGTATTTTCACATTTAAATGATCTAAATATTTCCCTTCAAGGGTCAGAAGTTACTATTTTAGATGCAAATGAGAAGATTACAGCCTTCAAGCAAAAACTAGCTCTTTGGAAGAACCGCGTATCAAAAGATAATTATGCAAATTTCCCATCTCTAGAAAAAATGTTCTGTGCTGAATATTTATTAAAAGCGGTGCCAGATTGGATTCGAAATGATATTTTAATACATTTGGATAATCTCATGAATTCTACTACTTTGTAGAAGACAATTTGAAAATTGATCAGTGGATTCGAAATCCCTTCATATTTAATTTAGACTCCATGGATGATGCTGACATGCAAAAAGACGACCTCATTGATTTACAGAGCAAGGCTATGGTCAGGCAAAAATTTATCAACCAAAATCTTGATGAATTTTGGTGCTCACAATAGATTCTTATCCGGTTTTGGCAAATAAAGCTCTTTCAGCTTTGATACCATTTGCAACAACATACCTCTGCGAATCTGCATTTTCAACATTGGTCAATGTAAAGCCGAAAACCAGAAATCGATTGAATGTCAGGCATGACATGCGCTTAGCATTGTCTAAGATTGTTCCGCGAATTTCGCATCTTATTGACGGCAAGCAGAAACAATCATCTCATTAATGCTGCCTTATTATTTTGTAGTATTTATATAAAAAAATTCTTTGAATTTGGGAATTATTCTTTAAATTTTTCACATATTTTCTATCTTTAAACTTTAAATAAATTTTGTCAATATGAATTAAATATAAAATATAATTTTTTATATCACAGTATGAATTAAATATAATTTTTATTACATAAAAATACCAGGTTTTATAAAGAGAAAAAAAATCAACATTGGGGTGGGTTTGATCCAGCAGTTTCCAATCCATCTATTATTGTGTAGTAAAAATTAGATAATAATAAATTCTTCTTAAAAATGAAAACTTGAAATTCGAAAATTATGCCAATTTCGAATCGGTTTTACCTGAAGATGTAATGAATCATCAAATACATATTCCAATCTTAGCATGCCTTTTACTCACCACTCATTACATTACAGGAGCCAATAGAAGTTTTGCAGGACATGGAAATGTTCAATTTATATGAGTGAGGAATACGAGGTGTGTTAACATTTGTTAACAAAAATTACGTATCTCCTTCAGTTGATACTGAGTTATTGTATATAATAAATACTGATAATCTGTATGATTGGGCTCTTAGCCAAAAACTTCTGAATGCTGATTTTACTTGGGTGTAATTTTATGATGCAATACATGAATGTATAAATTCTGATATTGAAAAACATGCATATGGTTGAATTATTTCCCTATTGCTAAGGAAAAGATCTGTCTATCAGGTTCGAAAGTTGAAAAGATGTTGATCAGGTATTGGCCTAAAAGAACCATTTTCTTTATTGGAGACCTCAAGTTTTATATTTTATTGGGTGAGGTTGTTGTTAATGTACATAATGCCATTAAATTTAAGCAAGCACAAAATTTATTAAAGCTTTATAGCAATATTATAAGAACCCTTTTTTTCAAATTTCACCACTTTTTTTCCATTGTATTTATTAAAAAAGCTTGACTATGAATCAGTAAATAAATCGATGTTTTTGATATTCACGAATTTTCGGCAATGTCTTTTTCAAGTGAATTTGATGAATTTCAATACATTGAATTAGAGAAGTATTGGCGAGAATTTAATTGTAAAATTAATATCTTTACCGGAGATACCGACTTTTTCTTTTTAGAAATTTAGAACTATAAGCTCAATATTCTTTAAACGGTCATAATTAGAGATTATCTTCTTGACACTTCTAATTAAGACCTTCAACGTCCTTTATACCCTAGAGGAATTGTTTTCTGCAGAAATTTTGTAATTAAGTATTATGGGTCCAAAGATGTCCGTTTTAAAAAAAAAGTTTATAAATTGCAGTTGGTAAATAAATTTCAATGATTTTTAAAGTACTGAGATATAGCTGCTAGTGAAATACGACTAAATGGCCTCAGTTCTCTTCGGTGATAGATGTAAATTCTATGTCAAATTTCATTTTTGTAATTTTAATTGATTTCATTTGAATTTATGGGAATTAACAAATGAACAAAATTTCTTTATTTATCAAAGAAAAAGAAATAAAATTAAAATTTAATTTGCAGCAAAAAATATTTTAATATGCATATTGCCCATAGCAATAATACCATGATCTTAGGCTGTTTATAAAGCAATATCGGTCCATAGTGGTGAAAAAACATGTTATATATCTGTGATGCAGATATGCCCAAATGCATTTAAACCAGCAAGTTAACCAAGAATCTGATATTTTACAATGGCAACAAGACAGGCATGTTTTTATGCAGCCTCCTCCTGCACACATAGTGTAAGTTCTCTCGAAAAAATAACGGCACCAATGATCGTTCGATTTACATACCCCTATGGTATCCCTCTTTTTGCTGTGGCATTTCCTTTCGCATTTATCGAAAGTAACATCGAACTCTTCCTTAGTACACGCACAATCAGCATAGCACAATTTTTTGCAGTTCGCAGCGTAATCCATTCTCGCGTAGCAGTCCAAAAAGAGGCACAGGAAAATAAACTAGAAATTACATTTAAAATTGCAAATAAATAAATAAATGCTAAAAGAAACTCACTATCAACATGATTGAATGAAATGCTTTTCCAATGATTTTTATACATTGCATTTACACGCGATTCAATTCGGATTAATAACGTAAAGGTTTTGATCTTATCCTAGATTTTCTCTTTTGAGTTCGCTTTACTCTACTTACCAAACCCATTTCATACAAAATCAGAATTAATCTCAACCAGCCGAATGCTTGTCCCCCCTAGCAAGAGCGTCATAATTTATGCACGGCCTATTCATATATTTGCATTGAAATGGATTTTTGCGAGAAAATTGAATCGAATAATATTAAAGAAAAATAAAAGAATTCTTAAAAATTATTCAAATTTCTAATAAAGTTTCCCACTAAGAAATGCAATGAAATGAATTTTAAAATGTGTCAGTGCGCATATTTGAGATATAATACAACGAAAATAATTGTTTAAAATTTCATAAAGAAAAATTTACAATTCTTTACAATTTTAGCACAACACAAAAATAATTACTTTTAATTTTATAACAATAATCAATGTCAGAGAAATTTGCAAATCTTTAGCAATTTTGGGCTAGAAATCAAATCTTGGCTCTCCTTCTCTTTATTCATTTTTTGTTTTAATCTGACCGATAATGGGATGACTGAGATGACTCACATAGCAATCAAAAAGCACTTCGAATACTCCAACTAATTCGAAAAATACACCAAATAAAACAAAAATAATAAACTGATAAAAACAAGCAGTTACACTCGTATGTTTTCCGCACATGACATTATGAAATTTGCTAAGGCTAACACTTGTGTACACTGTTATTTTACTCCTGATGCTAAGATATCACTAAGTTATCTAAATTTCTCTTTTTCCGCTTTTTTTTCGTAATTTAATCGCTTTTTCACTATCCATATCGGCACATTTCCATTCGTGTTTTCTCATAACATGTATGTGTCTGAGTTCCACTTCGACTTTTGATGTATCTTCTTTTCCATCTTCATCTTTGAATTCCTGTTTCGCTTCTTCCTCTCCATACGATGGTGGTTCGTCCTTCTATTTCTGTTGACCATCTTCGGTTTCTTCGATTCCCGCCTCTTCTATTATCCTTTTCTTTATTTTCCATTTCTTTTTCTTCCTCCAGACTCTTTTCCATGGTGTTCTAATTATCTAAATTATTTGGACAAATGAATTATTAAATAATCAAACACATTTTAATTAACTAAGTCAAATTATTCACAATATATATTTTATTATTCACATTAATTTAATTGTTAAAGTGATTGTTTCGATTTGCATTGATTTGTAGACGGAGCAGTTGCAATATGCATTTGATGAATCGTATAATGACAATAAGCATAGCTTTCATTACAATTGAACCAATAGCTTTTATCGTCCAAACATTGGAGAGCTCGTTTTTCTGTCATGAATGTATACAACGGATGATTGACACTTCCTATTCTCATTTGTTGGATGCTCACTGTTCCACCATCAGTATACACTTTTTTATAGGCTTCATGGGTGATATTAGAATTTGTAAGACTTATTCCTTTGGCTTTTAGAGTTTCTTTATCGCCTTGAAGTGAGTAGCACTTGGGTCGAAGGAACACCCATTCTTTATATTGATTTCTTTTATTTTCATCCTTAACTTTCCCGATTACTGAACAAATTTTATTTGAGAACAACGGATCGGTCACTGGATAATTTGAAGTATCTAGTACCCCATCTTCAATCATTTTTGGATATAGTTGTAAGCGTAAATCTACATTTTTACACTCTAAAAAGAAGGAATCTGTATCACCAGCTACGATATTAATTTGACAATTGAATTCTTCTTTATAACTTTGTAGTTTTTTATATTGAAACTGGTACATGCGAAGTTTAGATAAATCAAGCACGGTTTGTCTAATATACATTGGTCTATTTGGTCTAATTTGAAGGTTATTTCGAATTTAAAATATTTATTTGGATTCCTTCAAAACTATAATCGTATACTCCATAATGTTTTCATAGAATTACTTTGTAATAGAATAGTAGATGATAAAGTATTATTCTATGGAGCTGCAGTTACAAAAGGTAAATTAAAATTAACAACGATTGAATTACACATACCTGAATGGACATTAAATCCACACGCTGAAATTAAATTACTTGAAAGATTAAATTCCAACAAATCTATAAATGTTAATTATTTAAATAAAATCTGTAGTGTATTTGATATGAAAGAGGGTTCAACATACTCTATAAAGATAGCAAATTTAGCATATCGTCCAAGATATATTTTAATTGGATTCCAAGAATTAGATCCATCCTTTCAAAAAATTAACAACTTGATTATTCAAAAGATTGGAGATGATAATTTAAAATCAATTCAAATTCAATTGAATAATTCTTATTATCCAGTAAATAGAATGGGGTTTAATAGAGAAAACAATGAAAATATATTCCCATATGAAAATTATATTGAAATGTACCAAAACTTCAAAATAAAACCACAATTAAGTTTAGAAGATTTCAAAAATTTGTATTCTATATTCTGTATAAATGTTTCAGATCAAGATGATAGATTAGCTATAAATAACAAAGGATAACAAAGGATTCTAATTTTAAAGCAAAAATTAATTCTCGAAGATAAGAAAATAGAAATGAAGTTATATGGTCGAAAAATTTCAATAATTGCGAATGTTAGAGGATATTAAGTTTAATTCTCCAAACTTGTTTGGAGAAATAAACAAGTTTTATTAGCAAAACAAGATTTAGTAATAAAAGAAAATTATTATAATTAAATTTTAACTTATTAAAAATGAACACTTAACGTTATTGGAGATGTGAAATTTGTTATTGCGATGTTACAACACACCATAAAGTGAGACATCTTAAAACTAAAAAATACCTCTCTCGATCTGAACTAGTTTTAGAGAGAGAGAATTTAACTCAATCAAGTAATAATAATAATATTCCATAAAATAATTTTGAAGGTGAAATAATTTCATCTTCAAATAATATTCCATGGTTCGATTTCGATCCTTCAAGTAGATTTGCTTTTGAAAATTTTGAAAAACAAGGTGGGGATTTATAATCTCCAAAATTAACATCAACATTATTGAAACCCTTTACTACTGAAAAATATCCAGGTGAAAGACATTTATTTAAACACAACTATACTGGACATGGAACACGATTAGATATTAGACTTGATAAAAATAATAATCCCAAACAAGGAGAGGAACCAATAAATAGAATTGACCAAGCTGCTTTGAAACATGACATTGCTTAGAAAATAAAACAAGATATTCTATTACAGAACCATTTGAAAATATATTTGAAGAACATCAAAGAATTCCAAAATATTTACTCTTGATAAAGGAACAGAGTTTTATAACAAAGTTTTTAGAAATTTTTGCAAGAAAATGATATTAAATTATATTCAACAGAAAAGAAGGAAAGGCAGTCGTAGTTGAAAGATTAAATAGAACGTTAAAAAATAAAATTTGGAAATATTTTACTGCTATTGGAAAACAAAAATGGAACAATGAATTGTTACAAAAGATGGTAAATGAATATAATAATAATGTACATAGCTCTATTAAAGAAACACCTTTAAATGCTTCAACAAACCCCATTTTAGAACCAAAACAAGTTTTGGCTCTAAAGCAAGTTTTGGCTCTAAAACAAAAATTGGAAAAACCAAAGTTTAAAATTGGTGATAGAGTAAGAATATTTTTTAAATATAAAAATAAATTTGAAAAAGGAATCTTAGCGAAATGGACAAATGAAATATTTATTATAAATAAAATACATCATACAATTCCAATGACATATGGTATCATCGATGAAAATAATGAAGAATTATTAGGTAGATTTTACAATAATGAATTACAGAAATCAAGTTTTTAATTAAACAATTTTTTTCTTTAACTCATCCTTTTCTCTATCCAAATAAATATAAGTAGGTAATGTAGG
The DNA here is from genome assembly GCA_959609185.1 of Schmidtea polychroa. Classification (NCBI taxonomy): domain Eukaryota; kingdom Metazoa; phylum Platyhelminthes; order Tricladida; family Dugesiidae; genus Schmidtea; species Schmidtea polychroa. Next base: position 2,050 of record CAUHTR010005867.1, on the reverse strand, counting down.
GTAATTGTTTAATAATTGTTTAAAATTTCATAAAGAAAAATTAACTATTCTTTACAATTTTAGTACAACACAAAAATAATTACTTTTAATTTTATAACAAATATTTATGTCGAAATAATCGCCGAAAATAACCTCATCAAATAGCAAAAAATACTAACTTATACAAAGTAATAAGAATTGTATGTAAAGGCAATTCATCGATCAATCAATGAAAATGAAAAGAAAAGAATTTAAAAAAAACAACAAATTTAAACAAAATAAAGAAATAGATCAATCAAAATGATTGCAATTTCAGATCATAAAATAAAAATTAAATATAATCTGAAACGCACATTCTCTATCCTGATTTGTCGAAAGTATGCACTACAAAACTATCTAAAAGACCATCTCAGTGGCCACTTTACCACTTTTGTTCATTGAAAAATTTACTTTTTATGTCTTAAGAACCAATTCGCTCATTTGTGGTTAAGTTATTTCACATTTTCGGAAAACACTTTCAATTTTCGTCCCTACTAATTCAGTATCGTGAACTACCTTATCGTGGAACTTTCCATAGATCAAATTTTTCCATTGATCACTTAACTGAACTGATCGCTTATTACCAGAGGAATTTGTCTACAGTTCATTTTTGATTTGGTAATTATATTTATTTATTTTTATTAGTATATTTTTTGAGGATACCTAAATAATAAATAGTATAATAAATAAGTAAATTACCTGGGGTAAGATCGTAAGATCGTCATGACAACCGGGACGATCTATAGGAACTCGGAAAAGAAGACGGGAGCAAAAAAATGCGAAATGAGGAAAATGAATAAAACAAAAGAAATCTGCAAGGATGCAAAAACAAAGGTCAGTACTAATTAATTGGTACAAAAGAGAAAAGGAATTTCAAATTACATAAACAGACAAAAGGAAAAAGGATATCTTGACAGCTTGTCAAAGATATTGGAATTGACGAGAAAAGTCGGACTAACAAAAAATACAAAAGGAAAACATATCTCGACATCTGTAAGAGATAAAATGTGAACAGTCGGGAAATGCAGAAGAAAGAAAAGTGGAAAACATTTGATTATTTCTAGTGCCACAAATAAAACAAGCTATATAAAGAGAAACTGGTGGACATAAAATTGTCACAAAAATTGAGACAAAACCTAGACAACAAATTAGACAAGTCAGATGAAACTTTAGTGGAAAACGATTTGTGAAGAAAAATTGTTGAAGAAGATTTGCAGAAAAGAATTAGTTGATATATAAACGAAAAGAAGTTATTTGAATATTTGAGTAGGGTTGTGAAGAAGGTCAAAGAAAACAACCAACTCAAAGTCCCAGGCGATAAACCAATCGATAGTTTGTGATCTTCCAATCTGGTGTTGTACACAAGTGCTATTCCTCACTGAGTGTTACAATAAGGATTGTATAGTCACCGAGCAAAGTGTTGAATTGTTTGTCAGTGTAAAGTGAAATGTTTGTATTAACAATAAACTTTTATGTTGTCAAGTGTTATTTGTGGGTCAGTCAATTACACGCTTGGAGTCAGAGTAAGAATTTTAACTAACAAATATTATCACCAACCCAATAACACAAAATATCCTATCTTATTATGGGTTTAGTAAAGTAATGTATGTGTCATATCAATCTTTGAAATTGAAACTACTTTCGTTCTTTCTCGTTAATAGTCAAATTAAAGTTTTAGTATGTTGGCCTATACTTTTGGTAGATTCTATATTTGCATATTTTATTTATGATTTAGGATTTTAGTTTATAATTGTAGTAAATCTTACATTTTCGATTTTTTTTATAAATAATTGGACTAAACATTGTGATAGGACGAAAGAGAAGGTACGGGATACTTTCACAATGCATGCTCACTAACAGTAGGATGACATCGACAAGGGCTAGAGATTGGGCTCCAGTCGCGATCGCCTCAGTACTATATACATTTTTTAATCAGACTATACATTTTAGACAAGCACTTAGATATCGCCTACAGCAGTAAATGTTTTTCAAGTTAGTTTGAAGGTCACCTGATTAATGCTACTAATGCTAT
>CAUHTR010005866.1:0-21538 GCA_959609185.1 Schmidtea polychroa | reverse complement strand
TGGATTAACCTATCAATTTCTCCATTAATCTCGATGTTTTCTTTATTTACAGCACACAATATTCTTTCAGAACTTGTTTAAGATTCGGACTCTGGTCTATCATACACCTTAACATCACGTCTCTTATGCGGTTCTTTATGTTGTAGTTCACATTGTTCACATTTTGGAAGTATTGATAATGTATCAGGATTTATGTGATCTTTACCCATTTTATATTGAACCTCCATATCATATATTTCTAATTCTGCCTTCCACAAGCATAATTATGATGTATGTGGAGACTCCCATTTTAGAAACCACTTAAGTGCCTGATGATCTTTTCGTACAATAAATTTCCTACTTAACAGATAATGTTTACATTTAAGAACAAACGCATAAATGGCCAGAAGTTCAATACTTATGCTGTGATTTTGTAAGACATTTCGATCTCTACACTATTACTTTTTCGAAGTCATTTTGAAACTGAGATTGTACAGCACCAAAGCAGTCATGTGAAGCGTCTGTATCAAGAATAAAAATGCCATCATCGATTGGTGAACTCAGAATTGTAGTTTCCGTTAATGATTTCTTCAGTAAATAAAAAGCTTCTTTACCCCGTTCATTCCATACGAATCCGTTTTCCTTTCGTATAGTTCTGCTTTTTCTGCGTAATTTTTAATAAATTGTCTATAATACGTACACATTTCAAGAAAGGTTTGATATTCTTGAATCGTTGATGTTGTTTATGACTGTAATTTTATCAGTATTCACTTTAATACCTTCTCCACTTACGATATGGCCCAAATATTTAACTTCTTTCTGAAGAAAATTAAATTTATTTGTTGATAATTTAAGTCCTCTCTCCTTTATTCTTGATAATATTTCTCGAAGTCCATGATTATGTTCCTCTAACGTTTCCCCAAAAATCATCACATCGTCTAGATAAATTACACAAGATTCCCAATTTTCATTTTGTAAAATTGTACTCATCATTTTTTGAAATCTATCCGGAGCTGCGCATAATCTGAAAGGCATTCTTGTAAATTCAAACTGTCCACATCTTGTACTAAACGCTGTCTTCTGAATGTCAGATTCGTTTAGCTGTACCTGATAGTATCCACAGATTGAATCGCTTATGTAATCAAATATTTCAGCGCTACTAAATATCGAAAATATTGGTCGAGTTGTTTTCTCATTAAAAGCTCCATCATCAACAATTATACGCATATCTCAATTTCTTACTTTACGACAACAATTGTAAAATTCCACGGAGATCTGCTTGATTGTATTTTCCTACAATCTAGCATTCAAATGGCTCTCAACCCCTGGTTCAATTACTTTTGGTATCCGTCTAGGCTTATAAGATTTTCATCAGTTGTGTCGATATAATGTTTGATTACATTTGTTTTCCCAATATCCTATTTGCTTTTGCTATGCATTTCAGAAAATTCCCATATCGTTTTAGCAATTCCACTTTTCCGTAACATTGCTATCTTCACCACAAACTTGAACTTTTCCAGTTATTCTAAGAAATCTAATTCTCCAGAAAATAACTTTATGAGATTGACACACCTCGATAACATTTTCTAAAAATTATTCAACAAAAGATTTACTAACGCATTCGTCTTAAATTTAAACAAATTATTTAATTTAATTTTACAGACATTATTTGTACAATGCCATTTTTGATTAGAATTAGTACCTTTTTAATTCAACCTTTTGATAGAAATCTTCTGATTCTCATTGCAAGCCTTGAATTGTCATTTCCAATTTATTATTTATAAAAGCTAAAGGTTTCATTCGTTCAAATGCAATACAGTATCTGCTTGAACTTATATTCCTGAAACACAATAAACTGCAATGGGAACTCCATCAGTAACTCTCAATACTGGAGTCATTTCATGGCTAAAATCAACTTGGCCGAAAGAATATTAATAAATTGACCAGAAATCATTTTTCCTCAGTTTTGCCAACCTCGCTTAAAACCACAGGAGGAACCACTTTGATGGCTGCTAAATTATATTTATTCATTTCATTATACACGAATCCCTCGATTTACGCGGTAGATACGTTTCAAGAAACTAACGCGCAAATCGAAACTTCAAATTCATACAAAAATGATAGATAGGTTCCAGAAAATAAAAATTTGCGTAAATCGAGACTTCGAGTTCATATAAAGTAAGGGGATAGGTTACAGAAACTCGCGTAAATAAATACAATTTTATTTAGAAATAGATTTAAAAAATCGACTTTAAAATTTTAAATTGTAAAATTTTCATAGTTAAAAGGTATATTAAAAGGAATAATTGTAATTTAATTATTCCGCCTCCTCACTACTATATTCTAATTCAACCAATTTTTTCTTTTTGGTTGGCTCGAAATCGCTACTATCATCGGATTCAAATCCAGCAGCGTGCTCTTCTTCTCGTCTTATTAAATAGTCTGTAACCAATTTTTGTGTTGTTTTTTTTAAATCTTTGCGCGCAAAGGCTTTTAATGTCTCGCTGAAATTTAACAGCACGGTCAATATCAGGATCAGTGGCCAAAACCTCATGTTCTAATTTACTGGTCAATTGTAAAATTTCAGAAATGTCTTTTACACGCTACTTTCAACATACTCTTGTTCGTTTCTTGACACCATATAAATCAATTCTTTCTTCGTCTATTTCCTTTTCAATAAACTATACGCATTTGAGAGACACTTGCCACCAAATATGTTTGATTTCATTAAATATTTATATTATTTTTTATGACCGCGTAATTCGAGAGATTGGTGTACATGCAAATAGCTGTGAATGTAACTGTTTTTATTTTATTATCATGTTTTTTAAACAGCAATATTTCTTTTAAACAAACAGTAAAAATTTCCAATCTAAAAAATATTGGAATTTTCCATTCATTGAGAATTTTATAATTAGATTTTTTGGAAATTTATTTATTAAGTAATTTTTTGCATTCAAGTAATTTGAAAATTCTAGCAATTCTTCATTTCTAAGTAATGAAATGAAATTCTAAATCAACAAATCATTTTTGTGATTATTCTATTTCTTATTACTATAGAAATTTTATAATTAAATTATTTAAATTAACATTATTTATGCAAATTAAAATACATTGATGTCGATGAGATAAATTATCAGATTGTGAATATATTTCAATTAATTGTTCTTCCGTGGTTTATGAAAAACAAGAGGTCTCTGGAATTAGCAAGTGAAAATGAGAAATAATTTCTGTAGCTTTCATGAATAAATTATGCTTACCAAATGATATAACAAAACAAAATAAACTTATATTTATTCTAAAACAAAAAATGAATTAATTTTAAAAAATTTTTTGAAAAATATTTGTTTGAATGAATTGTATATAAAACAAAATATTTTTATTTATTTATATTTAATTTTGATTTATTCTTAAAATATGACTACTATTTTTAGAAGAATAATTTTATATTTTTATGATTCAATTATTTTTTTCTTAAAATAAATAATTCATTTGGAAAATATGATAATTAATTTGATTTGAATTTTAAATAAATTATTAAAAGAGAAATTTGGATTTTAAGATATTGGGAATTCAACTAGGAAATATTTGGATTAATATAGGTCAAAGTGCAAACTTTTATTATTTACCTTAAAAATTCATGATTTAATTATTATTTTAAATTAAAGTTGAAAGATAATCCAATAATTCACCTGAAAATTTGTCAATTAAACTGTTTTGGCCTATAAAAAAACTATTTATTTTTTAAAAGTTTTTAGAATGTTTTCATTAAAAAATTTTAAATGTACGCTATTTACGCCATTTGATAAACTCCGTGATCAAGTCTGTCAAACGTGAACTGTGTAGAGAAAATTTCTCCATTTCAATTCAAATAAAATGAATAGTTTGTTTAAAGATTTTCGTCAAAATAATTTCAATGAAATGGCTATATTCAAGTTTAATTTATTTTGCTTTTCACATTTTTTGTTTTAGTTAATGGAGAATTGTAACAACTTTTACTTCAATTAAAATTTATGTGAGAATCATTTGAAAAACAATTTCTACAATTAATTATTTTAAAACATAGAAAATATATCTAAAAGTATCAATTTTAGTCGTTTTCAATTATAATAATATTTTGATTTGATTGTAAAATTCCATTGTTAATTGATTCTTTATAACCCTAAGAGTCATTCGTCCAAATTCAAAGTAAATAAAATAATTAATAAAGTAAATTGTTTTTCATAATAAAAAATAAATGAAAAATAAATTTTGCTTTGAGATAATAAATGAAATTAGCATAAAGACTTATTCTTCCTGCAGCGGGATTGTTTATAAAAACAATTCATATAAATGGATAAACCTTTTCCCCAATGTTTTTTTTTATTTTTGACTTAAAATTGTTCCTAAAATAGTTCTTTCTAATTGAATTTTTTTTTCACTTTAGCTTCACTTGTTTTATGTGGTGAACATCAAGAGAAGCAAGAAGAAAGTAAAAATTCTATCGGAAATTTCTACAAATTTTGTATTTGTGTCGAAAATAATAATCATTGAGGACAAAGCTTATCCACTTATTTAAATTATATTTTTTAAATGTATTTCTTATTTTTTGAATTTTTATTTAATTAAAATGATAGAGTAATAAGACTTTTCTACTATGATTGACTTGTTGTTATGATAACCCGTAAGGGTATGACTAAAAATATGTTGCTAAAGCTGCATTTGTATAAATAAAAATATACTATTTTTATTATTTTACTGATTATTTTTATATTTTTCTTGAATATTAGCATTGTCTATACTTATATACAATAATATTATAAATTTAATTATTAAAAATATAGGGGCAGGCAAAAAAAACTTCGTTTTTATCAGACAGAAAATATCTGAAAATCAAGGTTAACATTTCTCAGGTAGATCTTTCTTAGGTAAATTTTCTAAGACAGATTATTAACAAGACTGGAAAGTTTAAGATTTAAATTATAGCAAATTGCTTAGAGTTTGTAAATGATTCAGCATAAAAGATTTAAGTTTTAATAAATCGATTAGACTTGATTATATGATTTAGAATGAAAAATGAAGGTAATGCAATGAGACATAAATTTCTTCGTTGCAACTTTAACACGAAATAACATTTCGGCTACCGAAATCCACCGCTTTCTTGTCGAAAGTCGTTAGCCTTCGAAGAGTACACCAGATTACCAGATTGCAGGAGAACAGCGAACACATTTTGAGCGAAAATAAGGTTCAGAAAGACCAAGAACGAGATCTGCAGTAGTGCGTAAAATGATGAATAAGATTGCCACTTAAGTTGTTTAGCCACTTCAAGAGCCACAGACATAGAAGAAACGAGTGTTAGCCGCATATTGAGACAAGAAATTGGAAAGAAGTCACTTTGCAGCAGATGGGTTCCTCACATTTTGACTGATAATAACAAAACAATCAGAATCACTTGCTGTCAAGAAATGTTGAATGTTTATTCCGCAAGAAGAGCTAAGGAAAATATCATTGTGATCAATGAAAAATGGATTTACCTTCGAGACGTACCTCCAGAAAAATGCAACCGTATTGGAGTGGATGGCAGTGGTGTAGCTACCATATAGCAAGAGTAAGCAATGCATAGGGCCCCACAAGACAGGGGCCTTTTTTCCAAGTTTCCTTAATTTTCTTCAGAAAATAATGTCAAACAACGGCACGGTCAGGCACCAGTAAACAGGTACCTCCAAATGATCGATTTGTGGTTTTATGTAATAAAGCTCCGCTGTTTTGTTTACTTATTGCATTAAGTACATTATTTACCTGCATTTTACCTATTTATGCAATCCCCTCTGTCTGTCCCTCACTAATAATATACTGTATAAGCAAGCAACTTTAGTTATCTAAGTAAATCGCCCATTCATATAGGGGTCGAAAAATTTGTTTCGCTTGTCGGCTATACACATTTGTCGCTGATACATTACTATCATTTTATAACGATTTATACTGTTATATTGTATATTGAGTTCTAATTATTCAATTAAATCATCTTTCCAAAGAGGACCCAAAAAATGTTTTGTCTGCGGCGCAAAACTCCTCTGTAACTATAAGCCCTTCTTTCAATTAACACTCTCCCCTCCCCCTTAAAAAAATCTTGGGTAGGCCTACGCCACTGGTATTATTCCGTACAAAATAAACAAAGTGTTCCAACAAAATTTCGAGAGTTACGAAGTGTTTCCGTCTAATTCAATTGTGCCTCCAAAGGGGGCCAAAAAATATTTTTCCTGCGGCGCTCCGCTTTATTTCACTTGTGTTGCAGTATAGGGGGTCCATCTATGACTCATTGCATAGGGGCCCAAAATTTCTAGCTACGCCACTGGAGGATTGCACAGGTGATCTTGCTACTATCGCTGGACTGACAATATCTGATTGCAAAGTTCTAATTATTGTTGCCAGCAACTATGAAAAATCATTCACGTATTTCGAACTTCTTCACGACGGTGGATCTATCAATGCTGAGAGATACCTACAATTTCTGCAGAATATGATTTCAAACTTTCAAACAATACTATCTGCTTGGGAAATAGTCATTCAGCATGACAGTGCCAGACCTAACATAGCACAGTTGATTATACTTTGGATTGAAGAACACCCTGTGTCTCTAATAAAGCAGCCGACACAATTCTCATGAATCGCTTTACCTTCAGGAATTACGAGTGCTATCGACGTGGAAAAAACATCAGTAATTCAGGAGAGTTAAGCAACAATTTTCGCCAATATTTGGAGTCAACATCGGAGGCCAAGCTCACAAGCAAGTTTCAAAATTTTACACTTCACTTCCAGAGTGTCATTGAAACAGATAGACTATTTCTAGGCTCTGATATAGTTTACACTTTAAGTATACTTGCACATGCAATTTTCACAAATAAATGTTTTGAATTGTATATTTTTAGATTTTGATAAGATTTCATCGACGTAGAAAAACGAAATATTGTTTGCAGGCCCTTATATCTACTATTTTATACTATTTTATATTTCTGGAATCGGATCGAAATTGTTTATAATGCCTATTATGGACAATTAGCAAATAATTGACATATAAATAATTTTAATTCAATTTTATTTTGACATTTTTTAACTGACAGTTTTTCCAAAATTAAAAAAAATGTGAAAATCTTTTTTCTCATTGATTTTCAACATTTATTTGTTCTGTTTTCAGCTTTTCTTTCTTTTCTTTTGATAGTCAAATTTTAAATTTATTCTTGAGTAGTTTACTACATTATAATGATTTAAACAAATGTAATTATTAATTGAAAATTATTTTATGATAATTCTCAAAAGTATTTATTTATAAATGATTCGTTATTAAAAGGATTTTAACATAATTTATTACAGTTAAAAGAATATTATAAATGAAAACTCTAAATTAGGAACCATTAAAAATATATTATTTATCTTTATCTATATTTCTACCTTAGACTTTATGATAAAAATCTTTTACATTTCAATTAAAATTTAATAATTCATTTTTCAATGAATTATTGCGAATTTTAATTAAAAAGGAAATATAAAATGATCGAATATTTTACAATAGAAAGTTAATTTTTCATTGAGATTTTATTTGTTTGAAATAATTTTTTATATATTTTTTATATTTCGGATTTATTAATTATAAAATTATTATCAAATAACTAATTGTTTTATTTTATGAATATTTCATTAAAAAATGTATTAGAAAACTTTATTAGTACTTTTTTCTTGAATGATGTCTAGTATAATTCTATAAAAGTCTGGCTGCAAAATAATGAAATAATTGATTATAATGAAATAATTGTTTATAATTAAAATTATTAGCTTTACAATTTGAAAATAATTAAGAAAATTTATAGTAAAAACATAATTTATGGGGATTTTAATTTACGATAAAGTTATTATTATTATTATTATTATTATTATTATTATTATTATTATTATTATTATTATTATTATTATTATTATTATTATTATTATTATTATTATTATTATTATTATTATTATTATTATTATTATTATTATTATTATTATTATTATTATTATTATTATTATAAAATGATGATTTCTTGGTAGCAGCATTTATTATTTAAAACAATAAAATGATAATTTAAGCCTTTTGCTGCAAATAATGTATTTAATGAAAAAATTTTGACTATAAGATAGTGCTTGTCAATCTCCAGGTATTTAGCAATGTTCTTCCCCAAAATACCTTTCAATCTTTCTTTTATTTCCTTTCTCTTAATTCTCATTGGTTGTAAATATAATGAATTTTTTATTAAAAACTTTTAAAATTTTACTGAGAATTAAAATTAAAAATAATAAAATAAAATAAATACCATTTAAAATTTCAAAATGACACAAACTAAAAATTTTTAAATTTTTTTATACAGATTCTATAATTAGCTTCTAGAAGCCTAATAAAATATTTGAAAATATTTTAAATAAAGCCTCCAATAACTACTTATATATGCTATTTCAGTATTTCAATAAATGTGTCAATTTTGATTTTCAAATCCAATTTTTTAAAATTTTTCTATATTATTCTAATTATTACTTTTTAATTTATTATATTTTCTTTTAATTTCTTTATTTATTGCCAGTTATTCTCAAGGTCAATGACAACAGATCAAATTCATGACTTCATTGATTTCTTCTTTAGTGTTGATCTTTGGCTGTCTGTTTATGATGAGAATTGCTTCTTTGAATCTGAGATTTTTTTTGTATGTTTCCATTAGCTATGATTTCTATTGAAATATTTTTTCTTTCCTCTGTTGGCTGACACTGCCGGAGATATCTGGCCAACGAGGATGTTCCACCAGGATCTAGATGTTCTTTAACTCTTTGGTGCAAGGTCCTGAGTGTACTTCCAGTGTAGATTTCATTACATACATTGCACGTGATGCAATAGACGATGTTTTTTCTAAAGCACATATCTTTCGGTGTCTGACAGTTTTTCATTGTGAAATTGCTTTCTCTATTTATGTTGCTTGCCAGAGCCCTTCTCAATGTCCAAGATTTATGTGCTATCCGAATTGGAAGAGCGGTAAGTTTGAGTTCTTTCAGGATCTTGAAGTCGAGTATGTCACTAATGAATTCAGATAGAAATATTTCTGATTCTTTTGTGTTAATTCCCTAGATCTTCTTGGGGTAGAATTCATTCTTTCAATGTCCTCACCTTGATATCCGTTTCGGTGTAGGATTTTATTGAAATTTGATTGTTCTTTAAAGTTTTCGTTTTTTTCCGTGCATCGATTGGCTATTCTTCGTTTCTCGTTTCTTATGACATGTACTTTATGTAAATATGGAAGCGCTGATCTTTGTGCATAAATATTTCTTTGTGAGCTTGTTTTCTGTAGAACCCGTGTGTTGGAGTATTTGCTTCTATTTTAATTCTCAAATCCAATAAATTGAGGGATCCATCTTCTTCCGGATATTCGATTTCGAACTTAATATCTCGGTGAGCCGCATTGAACGTATGAAATATTTCCTCCGCTTCTTTTCTGCTTTTGGTCGTGATGAAGATATCATCTACATATCTTGCATAGAAACCGATGGGTTGTATGGTCCTCAGTGCCTGTCGTTCGAGGTTATCCATAAAGATGATTGCTAGCAGTCCTGATATGCTAGAACCCATAGTCAGACCTTTAACTTGTTTATAGATATTTTGCTCAAAGGTAAAATAGGTGTTCTCGAAGATAACAGTAAGTAGTTTGGTGATATTCTCGATATTCATTTCCTTTATTAACAAGTTGCAACTTATGTTCAATAATCTTTGATCTTTTCCAATCGTTAAAATTATCATATTCTAAATTTCGTTTAGTCATTGTTCATAAATTGCAATTCACTTTTAAACTTTAATATTAGAAAACCTTTTAAACTCAAAACTTTTATTTAAACAAAATACAAAATTTTAAAAATTCACCTTTTTAAACAAATTAGAGCAATTAACGATTCTGAAAAAACAAATCAATTCAATCCAATTTAAATAAAAACACAAGTTACAAATTCCAAACAATACATTGTTCGCGACAGTGTGCGCACACATAAAATCATCACACTCCCAAACCAACGTGCACACAGACGCGACAAATCACATCAGGATTAACCATTATACTTTATTATTATTATTATTATTATTTAGCTATATTTTATAGATTTTATGAACAAATTTTATTAATTTTTCTTAAATATATAAAACAAATGTTCTAGTGGTGCTTTTTTATAATAAGACCATTGCCATGTTCATTTAATTTATTTCTCTTTTTATTTTTATGCCAACTTACTAGAAATCTTTTCTGGACAGTTAATTAACGACTTTGACATAATAATTTTTGAACCATTTTAGGATTTGTAAGTCATTTAAATCATTTATTTCATTTATCCTAACGATTCTAATCTCAATGTTGATTGTAATATATAAAAATATTGTAATTATTTTATTTAACTATTTACTATAATTTTGGAATTCATTTATATTAAACATAAAAAACGTTTAGTTAACTATTAAATAATATTAATTTGTTTGTATAAGCCATCAGTCTTGATTTTCTTTCAGTTATCCAGTTTCTACGTCAGTATTTATTCTTGATAAATAAGCATTAATTTTGCTGTTATATGTTACAATATGCCTTTATTATTAAAAAAATATTTAATGTAATAATTGTTCTGATAATAAATAATGAAAATGTTTAGAAAATATTATTAAAATGAATTCGTTTCAAATATCACCTTGTTTAGTTCTTTAATTATATAGTTAATTGTTAAGAACTAATATTGTTTAAATAAACAATTTTTTCAACATCAACTGGATATCGCCATTCGTACATCTTTATCACTATATATTTCGATAGCATCACTATCATCATCATGTTACCTATATTCACTACGGATGAATAACTATACTATATTGATAATATATAAACAAATTATAAAATCAATAAATTTTAAATTATAAATACAAATTTTAAACAATTATTTTTTTAATTATTTAACATAACTATTATTAATATACATCAACATACAAAAACTTAATTAAAAACATTCAACGCACACGTATTCACTGCATTCTGCACATTGATTTTAGGATTAAAAGTTTTTATCAATTATGCTTCACATATCACACGCTCCAAACAATTATCAAAATTTTTTGATAAGATTTTAAAATCTGACATTCCTAATTCTCTCATACAGACTTTATTATGATCCTTAATACTGGACACTCCTTTCGATCGACAATGTTCTTGAACTCGAGTATAGAGATAACGGGAAGTCTCTCCAATGTATGTGGCATTACACCCATTACATATGAATTGATACACGAGATCCGATATACATACTATGTACTTTGCACGATTTTGAAACAATTCTATAATTCAATGTACCCAGCTGTTTACCAATCTTTCTTTTGAAATCTTTATATCCTTCAGAATACGGCAATACCATCGTATAATTTGCCTCATCTTGTTTGTTAGTATCAATAATCATATTCACTAAATCATACGACATATCAGTAAATTTACATTCATTCATACTACGATCCTTACCATTATTCATACATTTATCAACAGTCTCTTTCAACATTAACAATAAAAACCGTTTTGAGTAGCCATTCTTCACCAGTAATTCAACTAATTTATCTACATTTTTTTACTGAATTTTTAAAAGTGGAAGATAAGCACCATGATCGATAAACCAATCCTTTCACCATGTTTTTTTATATTTAAATTCACAAAAACTCTCTGGGGTATTATAGAGGCCGGTATCTTTTGGTTTTCTATAAATTTCTGTCTCATATTGTTCATCTTTACGTTTAATTAACAAGTCAAGAAATGCTATGGATGAATCCTTCTCAGTTTCACATGTGAATTTAATATTCTTATGCAATCCATTCTGTAATGCAAAAAAGGTTTCATATGATCCTTATTTTCAAATATCAGAAAAATATCATCAACATACTTTTTATACAGAATTGGCTTTTCATATTGGAAAGAAGCTATTTTCTTTTCTAAACACGCCAAAAATATTGACGCCATTGTTGGCGCTAAGGGCAAACCCATAGCCACTATTACCATTCATTATTAAAAAGAAAATTAACTTTGGAAGTTGCAAACTCTAAAAGCTTCCTACATGCATTTCCATCACACATATTATGCGCATTAATATTTTCATTCCATAATTCACAACATAAATCGATTGTTTCTTTCAACGGGACATTAGTAAATAAACTACATACATCAAACGAAACCATATACTCATTAACATTATTTTTATTCAATTGTCCTATACATGATGCAAATTCGATAAATAAATATTCTCACCGCTAATCATGGTTTTTATATTATTAATATTCGGTGTAGAATAATGAAGTATTTTCACAGTAAATCAACAATGGCTGATTGCTGATGAAATGTTCAAACATACCAAGGTCGAATATAAAAATAAAATGATTAACATTTTAATGTTTTCAATTTGTATGGGATAATGAAAAATTTATTTAAATTTTAATATTTTAATTCTTGGCTTGAAATTCACTTGAAAAATTCAGTGCCTAAAATTCGTGAGTATCAACAAACATCGATGTATTACTGATTTATAGTCTTCAAGCTCTCTTTTCAATTCAATGGATAAAATAATCAGTGGTGAAATTGGAAGAAATAAAAGTTCTTATATTAATAATATATATATATATATATATATATATATATATATATATATATATATATATATATATATATATATATATATATATATATATTGTTTTAATTTGAAATTTAATTAAAGCTATCTTCAAATAATTTATTTACCATTCATTTTCTGCTTAAAAGTTACATAAATATGACTGAATGTGAAATTTATAATATGTCAGCAAATATACAAAATTTTCATACAAAAGAAAGATTTTGTCTAAAAATCCATATTATGAGATTCAAATTTTTACTTCTTTCTCATCTGATTTTAATGACAATAAAACAATAAATTCAAGTTATAGCTTTATGCAAAAGAAAAATAAAATATAAAATAGCCATTTAAAGGACAAAATATGTTGTCGAAGGATTATTCAAACTGCACATTTTACGATATGGAGGTTTATTGAATTTATTAGAAAAGATCAAAGAGACAATATATAAATTGAAAATAAATATTAAATTTAATATTAACAAATTAATAAAATTCAACCAAAATTAAATTTTACTTTTTCCAATACATTTTATTATTATTTTATGAATTAAAAATTCTTTATAGATAAATATAGATAAAATAGATAAAATTTATAGATAAAATAATGATCCAAAAATAACAAGTATCCTAAGTTCTTGTCCAAAAGCCGCTTATCGAAGGAAAAAAGTTGTGTAAAAGAAAAAATGGAATATCCGGCTTATACACAAAATCAATTTATTAAAAAAAGTTATACATTTTTAAAAATTAATTTTATTAATTAAATTCATCAAATTCCTTATCAGATTCAATATTAAGGAATTTAAACACCTCATCCAAAAAATCTGGAATTTCAGATTCGATTTGATTTTCGAATTCTTCTTCAGATTCTTCTTCTCTATCAATGGGACGAGATATCACAGTTGTTAGCAATTCGGTTGGATTTTCGCATATATTTGCGGCTTTAAATCCATGTTTAATGCAATCCGCGGTTATTTTACACCAACATTCGTCGACCCATTGACATACTTCACAAGAAGAGGCTCTTTTTGTTGATCCAGACTTAGTGAATGAATGGTAACCATTGACCATCCAGCTCTCCCATTTCTCACGCATTTTGATTTTAAAAAGATTAATTAACCCTAAGACCCAGTGTTTGTAATTTAGATGTCAGTCCTCCAGGAATAAAAGCCAATTGTGAATACTTTTTCACCTTTTCTTTGACTTCTTCTGTGATGTGAGGTCGAGCCGAATCATATATTAAAACTGATTTCTGGCAAAAAAATGAATTTTTGCGTTAACGTCAAATGTTTTCTAACCAATAGCTGACCATATCCGCATCAACCCATCCCTTTACGTTTGCTGTGACAGGTTTATTCAGCCACCCGCGCGTGTGTTAACTCGGTGACGCCCAGAATAGAAAAAATACGCTCCAGCCAACAGCGCTATGCGGGGAGTGAGAGAAACACCAATATTTACACACACTCTCCTCTTAAAGAAATTAAATAGGTGCGAGTGAGACCACTGACCTCCTTCCTATTACACCTGTTTGCACTGAATAAACGCATTTATAATAAAAACAAAAAATCAATATGTGTATATTATATAAACATACAAACTTACATGTGTGTTGATTTTTATCGTTGCAATGAATAAACACATTTAAAAGTGAGAAAGTGGTAGAAAAGTTATAAAAAGTTATTAAAAGTTATAGTACATTCGGCTTAAATATTATAGGAGTTTTATTTTAAAAATTCGTATGATTTTTGGTCTCCGGCTTATATACGAGTCCGGCTTATAGACACTAACTTAGGGTAGTATAAAATTGTATGTCTTAGACATTCTTAAAAATTATGAATAATATTGTTGAAATTTAAATAAATACTGTTATAAATAGATATTAATTTGAATCAATATTTTATCTATAGAATAATTTTTTATATATAAAATAATTTTTAATTTATAAAATAAGTAATAAAATATATTGGAACAAATAATATTTATATCTTTTTGAATTCAACGTTATTTATTATTAAATTTGAAAATTTTCAGGAAAATATAATGATTGCACTAATTAATTATTTCAATATTGAAAAATTAATTTTCAATAAAAATCTTATTAAATATTTAAATGTTCGTAATTGCTCGTAATCTTTGAAATTTTCTTTCACATAATTGTAGGGTATTAAAATTTTAATCTTTAATATCCTTTTATATTTTTTTGGATTCATTTTTTATATGTAAATTTGTTATATATCATTGAAAAATAAAACAAACCGAAAAATTTTAAAAAATTAAATTTATATTATATATTTCTTATAAATTAAAAATATTTGGGTAGATGGAAACATGTTTTACTGTAATACAAAATAATGATAAATACATTACTGTAATACAAAATAATGATAAATACATTAATGAATTAATTTTATATACAGAGCCAAAATAATTGTGTGTTGACAATAATTAAGAGAACATTTTGTTGGCATGATTTCTATTAATATATTCTGTTGAAAAGATAAATAATTTATTTTGACAAATAATTCTCAGATTTTTAGAGTACTATATTAAGTAGTGCTTAAGCAATAATTCATTGATAAAATGCAAACATTTCGATGAC
This sequence comes from Schmidtea polychroa, assembly GCA_959609185.1. NCBI lineage: Eukaryota > Metazoa > Platyhelminthes > Tricladida > Dugesiidae > Schmidtea > Schmidtea polychroa. The sequence goes on along the minus strand of CAUHTR010005866.1, from coordinate 6,297 downwards.
AATAAACTTTTAATGCTTTATTTTGATTAAAAAACATGTTTAAGTATATTTAAACTAATTAATTTGTTAAATTTTTCACAATCACTTTCAGAAAACTTATTTATTTAATGGATTGTCGACTTTAATTGCTATCCATGTCACCCATATTAATTCGTTAGATTGAGGTTTTATGTATTACAAAATATTATATTATTGATTGTGCATAAAAATTGAATGTTTTATTAATGTTTAAATTGTTTTAATTAAGCTCTTATTTTCAAAGTATTACTTACATTTTTTGTTTAGTCAAATAAGGTGATAACGTTTTTTTTTCGCCTTGCAGTCAAAAAAGTGAATGAATAATATTTTAAAGCCATAACAATACGTTATTATAAACTACTCTTTCAGTCAGTAATGTTACTGTAGTTTAAAAAATTCACTAATGCAAAGTTTTAAAGTAAGTTTTCGATACCGGAATTATTTATACATAATTCAAATAAATAAATAGGTTAAACGATTCCACAATTTTTATTAAATGAAATATTTTGACCTAAAATAAGTCATGTTTATCCCAATAACAATTAACCAAATATATATATATATATATATATATATTTCTTTCTGAATACGATAGAAATTTTAATGCAATAATTATCATTTATAATAAAAATATAATAATAATAGTAGCAATTTCTAAAACGAAAATTGACAATATACATTATTTAAATATGATTACGATAACAAGCACAAGGAAAGATCACCTAAATATTGTATTTGAATTCAATTTACTTTAGGTCGAAATCTTTAATTGAGGAAAAATCTTGCCCATTTATTTGAATTATTTTTTATCAAAATTCTGCAACCAACGAACTTTTCATTAAATAATAATAATAATAATTATTATTATTATAGCAATTTTATATATACATACTGTATTTAATGTAAATAAAATTATATTTATAAATCATATTTCATTTTATTAAATACTATCAATTCAATTATATAAAATCTAATTAAAATGAAAACTATTCAAAATATAAAATAAAAGCAATCTTTTGTTAAGTAAACTTTGATATTTTAATATTTTCCTTATTTTTGAGATAACAAATGATTGATAAATAAAGATAATGCTTACATTAGAGATAGCTCATTGTCAATATTTGTGAGAAAATTTATTAAAAGAAATAGTAAAGCAGACTTATAAAATAGTGAAATTTATTATAAGCAATAAGGAGTAATAAGTAAAAATGAAATTACTAGCAAATATTATAATATTATATATATATATATATATATATATATATATATATATATATATATATATATATATATATATATAACATGATTGTAATGGACTTCTTTAAGGGTTGTACACTAAATAATTGAATAAAGGAATGATCTAATGCAATTTACTATAAAAAACGACATTTATAAAAGAAGAGAAAAGTTTTTTCATGTTTCTAACATAAGGAAAAATAATTATGAGGTTAAATTAGCCGATTCATTTCATGTTGTCATATTACTCTTATTATAATTAATTGAAGTTCTGTATCAATTTACATTAGATTTTATTTTCTCACATTATTTGATTGATAAATAATTTAAAATAAATTGACAAAATAATTATAACAAACTATTAACCCTACACTGCATATTGTATCACTGGTGATACACAATTATCTTATTAGAATAAAAACTGTCTCGCTCTTGTTCTCGGTAAATGTTCTCTCATATTACATTGTATTGGCTATATTTGCAATATAATACAAAAAAACCGTAATGTAATTCTCAATAGTTTTGTATTACCAAATCAATTTTTAAAACGTCTTACAGTTTAAGTGAAAGTGTACAAATATCAAATATAAAAAGTCATGCAGTGTAGGGTTAAATAACAACAGAAATCATATAAATATAAAAAACACATTTTTTAAAAAATATTTTTGCAATATATTTCAACAACCCAGTTTGCATCATCAGATACTAAACAACAATTCAAACGATAATTAAATTTGTGGAATCCTAAAAATTTATTAATCCTAAAATTTTAATTTAAGCACTCTCAAAATACACATCATTAATGCATTTTGTATGTGATTTTATATATTTCAGCAAGTTGTCGAAATATATTGCAAAGGCTTATTGTTAAAATTAGTGTCTTTTTATTTAAATAATAATAATTATTATTAGTAGTATTAATAGTAACTAAATTTATTATTATAATAATAACTATCAAGCTTTCAATTTATAAAGATTACCTTCAAAATCCACGAAATCGTGCAATAAATGAAAACAGATATTACTGCATAAGGAAAATTTTCACTATAAGATATTATTTATTTATGAGAAATAAATTTATTTCACAGATATTTACAACTGTCAATGGAAATGTCATTACCTTAATACTAAATAAACATTTTGAAAACATCACAGATAATGAAACTTTAAAATTCACAAGTAATATATTAAGTTTTGTTTTTTCGTTTTTCAAATAGCAAGTAAAAAAACATAACAAATCTTTTAAATAAAGAACTTAGTAAGTTTGTCCCTAATAATAATTCGTTCTCTATTACAAATAAATCAGTACATATAATACAGATCAGTCTTTTATTTGAAACAAAAAGACATGTCGGTTTTATTTGATTGACATTACCCCTATTAACATTGATATAGTTACTTCAAAGATTTACGAAATACTCGCAATTCATTTTGAAGAAAGTCTTTTGGTCGAAGAAAGTTTATTCACATTTTTTTTTAATTCAGATCTATGAAAATTATATATTAAGAATGAAAACTATTAACTTTTATCATCAATAAATATCCACAACACACTATATAATATTTTAATACATGTCAGAATAATAAAACTTGAATCAAAAAATCAAATATAAAAGATAATGCAAATGGTCTCATAAGGCGAACATTTAATACTAAATACTCCCTCTGTCCAAAAATGATAGTCCAGTTTGACTTTAAATCGTAATTTCTTTGCAACCACTCAAATGCTTAAAATGCAGTTTTGTTATTTGTTCAATCAATAAAATAAAATTATTTAATGTGTTTTTACTGTAAACGGTTTTAAAAAACCGTTCAAATTTCTATATTCTCTATAGACAATCATTTTGGGAAAAAGCCTAAAATGCAACTGGACTATCATTTTTGGACAGATGGAGTATCTTTTAAAATTATATTGACTTGTTAAAATAATTTTCCAAAAAAGATTTTAGATTATTGTTTTACTGATAAATAAAATGAATTAATTAATTAATCTCTTAACATTTACTTGTACGTTTTACAGACTTCCTAATCTGATATCTTTTAATTTTAGACTAAATTTAAATGAAACAAAGAATTATATTTATCTTTTAAAAAATAATTTAAACATTTCATTCGAAAGTGAATTTAATAGCAGTATTAAATATATCAGTGATTCTTAACCGTGGTCCGAGGCCCACTGGTAGGCTGAAGAAACTTTGCAGTTGGCCGTGAAACAAAAATATTCTTTTGAAAAATTTGGAAATGTTTAAAATTTTTAAAATAATTGTGACCAAAAATTAGAAAATCAAAAAATTTTATACCTAGTCGCCGATGAAATTTTTTACTAATCCATAAACACGCACAAATTGCGATGCATAATTTTTTTTAGTGGTCCGCAAATTTCAGATTTTTTAGTTTGCGGTCTGCGAAGAAAAAGGTTTAAGAACCAGTTTTGTAATATTGAATGAATAACAAACAAAGTAATTTGAGTAAAATTTATTGTTTAAATTGAAATATTTAAAATAATACATTTATATACTAATGATGATATGACCTCTTCTGATAATTGATATATTCATTCTTTAAATTTTTAAGCATATATCATAAATATTTAATAATTTAATAAAACTATTTAGAAATTCCAATAATAATTTAATTTTTTTAAAACTTTATATAATTTTAAAATTAATTAAAAACTATTGTTACATTTACCTCAACCTCACCAAACACTCAATATAATTAATAAATTTTTGTTCTTTAAAATACAGTCAAATCGTGTTACTATGCCACCTCGCTATTATACCAATTTTACTAGATTCCAACAAAATTAAATATAAAATAAATTTACAATACCATTCGCTACTCTCGCTACTATGTCTACATTGAGTAACTGTCAAAAGGCACGAGTTTTTAAAAACCTATGTTTTTGCATAATGCTCGATTATCACTCACGTCCCAGAGGTGAAGCAATAAATTGCGTCTAACTTCAAACAACAACAATTAATACGTACACACATAGTATGACTGTGTTGCAGATGACAACTACAACAAGCAAATTACAAGATGTACAGCGACAAATCTACAACCAAAGCTAATAAAACCGTGAGCATACACAAACACTCACATAATAGTGACGTAATTTTTCTTCAAATTCAATCCATAATGTCAGCTCAGAAACGCAAGTGAACTAACTTTACTCTAGAGGAAAAAAGAAAATCATCGATACTGCGTAAAGAGAGTCGAATCAAACCAAGTTGGCCTTAGAGATTAATGGGAAATGGGACATCAAAGTTAAGAGAACCACTGTGAAGGGCAATCAAGTCTGATGTCCCATTGTAGCGAATGAAGTTGACACAAGCACACGACCCGAAGCTTGATAAAGGAGTGCTCATATGGCTAAAGCAAGCAAGAGAACAGAATTTACCTGTCAGCGGTGATTTGATCAGGCAAAAGGCAATGAAACTGACCGAGCTGATGCATATTCCAGACTTCATGGCGAGTGACGGTTGGTTAGACAATTAAAAAAAACGCCACGGCATCAAGTTCAAGACGATATAAGTGTCGAGGAGGAAGTCGTTTCATTCGAGGAAGCTTATTGCGTTTAGAGCACCGTATGGAATTTCATGCACCAGAAAAGTGGAAAACCAGATGTGATGCAAGCGTGCGATCAATTAGATTACGAGACGCGCTTGATCCACCAAAAGAAGATGAGCCAACCGACAATTCTTGAGAGCTGTGGTCGGACAAGTAACTTGAGAAAATAAATCTATTTTTACAAGCCCCCGTTACTATGCCACTATTGCTCGATCCTGACAGGTGGCATAGTAACGAGATTTGACTGTAATTAAAACTAAATAATTTTACATTTTATTATTTCTTTCAATTTGAATTTTGTAAAAAATTATTAGTAATATTGATGAAATGCATTATAATTATTTTGAGCCGGCTGAAGGCAATTTAGTAATTTTTGAACAAATTACATGAAATAGATTATCCTTAATAAACATACAAATACACCCGAAACTAAATTATCCTTTAAATGATTTTTTTGTCATTTCTTTTGAATTATTTTAAAAACTAATTAATAATAATTTAGGAATTTCATATAAATTTTTATTTAATATTAAAATTAAATTAAAGCACAAAATATAATTTCAAATAAAAATGTCTTTAGCAAGAAATAAATGACAATGTAAATCAAATAATAAATAATTTTAATAAAATTTAATTTAATGAAAATTAAATCATAAATTATTTTATTGAAATTTAGTAACACGAAATCGATACATTTAAATTCTTTTATATGCATTTAAAATGTGTTATTTTTTAAATTGAAAGAAATTTAAAAAGGTTTTCAATAAAAATACTTCACATATGTTACATAAGAATTGCAGCTAATATTTTGCCTTTCCTTATTAGCATAATGAAAATGTTGCAAATCAAGGGTGCACCTAAAAAGGTACAAGATAACAGTGGCGACTTCTGTTAATAATAAGTCAATTCGAACATTGCCGCCGCTTATATATGAAGTTAAACCTTTGAATAAATAATTTTTGTATTTTTAGTAATATAAAAAGTTTTCCATTCACGTTCACATTAGATAAATGACTTCCGTGATGAATTACTGACGAGAATATGAGTAACAAAACATTATCACTAAAAGCTAATCGAACTTCTGTTAAAATATCCAAATTAACGTTTCTTTTTTAAGACAAATGCAATTAACATATTGTATTTGACAGGTTTATATACTCTGTAAACAATCTATGCAAAGTTCGGAAATACAGTAGATAAGATTACGTTGTAGAATGAAAGTAAGTGGAATGATCAACTTTTAATTTTAAAGCGATTCCTACACCTGAACCGCATGTTATAAAGTTTATTCTTATGAAGATTTACATTTACAAAAAATCTTTCATTAACATAATATTATTTCAATTTATTATTTAAAATATTTTTCGTCCCCTTTAATCTGATTTTTGAAATTTCATTTATTTTCATTTTGACAAAAGATCAAATATCTTGTTATTATACTCAAGAAAAATATTTGATTTTTTGTTATAA